>VYZW01009508.1:4603-22013 GCA_013401315.1 Balaeniceps rex
AAAATGTTTACATCCTTTAATGAAACATCACTAAAGACAATTCGTTAGACCTGGCTGATACTAGCGAGATGTTGGTTTCTTAATAATTAGAACAATTTTGCATAAGCAAGACTTTAGACACCATTACTGTCCCAAAAACCCAGAACTATACTGTCAGCTTACACCACTAGCTAATTCCTGTATTTTGCAATAGGGGTATGTGATCCACTGGGTACAGGACAACATGCCAGAAAGCCACCTTTTGTTCAAATTTCACCCAGAAAGAGCTTCTTGAATTCAGACACTGGAACAGCTCATTTAAAAAAAGAAAACAAAAAAAAAACAAACAAAAAAAACAACCACAAAAAAAAAAACCACACAACCACCACAAACAAACAACAAAAAACCAAACCACACAATAACAACAAACAAAAACACCACCCCACCAAAAATGTTTTGATTTATATCTTTTAACCTGGATGGTTAAGACAATCCATGCCTTCAAAAAAACCTTCCCTTTGAAATTTATTGTACAATGATTCTGTAGTTCATTAATTGGCATCTGAAACTGGAGAAGNTGGATAAACTATAATTATCTTAAAATCAGTACTGCAGTGTAATTTCCTCAGATAAATGTTTTGATTCGTTTTGAGGATAAAACAGATAGAAAAAAATGTTTACATCCTTTAATGAAACATCACTAAAGACAATTCGTTAGACCTGGCTGATACTAGCGAGATGTTGGTTTCTTAATAATTAGAACAATTTTGCATAAGCNACTGAACTAGAAGTTCTTTGCAAAATTAGGCTTATTTAAAAACACTTTCATATATAAAAACATATAAGAGGAACTCCATGCTTGAATGACACCAGTCAGGCGGTTCCTCATCTCTCCAATGTTGAGCTTTGGAAAACAAATAGACTCGGATGAGTCAGAGATCAAAGTGAGGAGAGCTTTAACTACAGATGGAGGCATACAGTCAAGGCAACATAAGTCAGCAAAAAGCTTCCTGCAATTTCTTCCTTTCTTTTTAAACAACATTGTCTCCCATGTGCTAATTAGCTGTTTGCTCTAATCTTTTCACCTTCTGTGTACTTGTCAACTTATTACTCCTATTCCTTTCTACCTCATTTACTCCAATTCCAGAAATAACTGGGTTGATTTTTTTCCTCAATCCTCAAACTGCAGAACTACCATGAGGTTTGCCACATCTTATGTTCAGACTTTTGTATCTTCTCTCACCATCACTAGATGTTGCAGTTTTTAGGGAAATGTGCCTCTTGTTCTATTTAATAAATTAGAGTGGTTATCACTACTGTCCTACATCTGGAGTGTACTGTATGACAGTTGATTATTAATTTAGGGTATGTATTTTCTGATCTTACTTACATGTGTCTTCCTTCTTTGAGAAGGGATTCAAAGAGTTCTGATTTAAGAGAGGGGGTTGGGTTTTTTTTTTTTTTGGTAACACTACAATATTTCCTGGATCTAACATTTTTTGCTGAAATACAGGAAACAAGCATGCATTGTAGGGGAAACAAGAAAAATCAGGCTGAAACACACAAAGATAGAAGCAGCTAGCCTGAACACTTCACACTACATAGGAGACCTAAAAAAAACCACAACCAAAAAACCAACACAACCAAACCCCACAAAACACGATAAAAAGACAAAAATAAGTTATACCAATGCAGAACTATACAGCTTTAGCTACCTCATTCCTGACCAGTGTTTGCTCCACTCAGCATGGATTTGGTTCATATAAATGAACTCATTTGAGCAGTGATTGGACATCCTGAGCTCTTCTTATGATTTCTAGACCTACCTGCTTTGATTCTGTTATAAGTATCACTCCTACAATATGGATTCTTTCTCTGCTCAATAAATAAAACTGTTTCAATAGTATCCCCCTAGAAATACTAGAAGATCATTCTTTAGGTTAACTGACATTGCAATTCACATTAAAGGAAGACAAATACATTCTTTTATACATTAAATCAGCGCACTTAAAGGTTTCACAGACACAGGAAAGGTAAAGTATATGGTAAACTTCAAGGAACTAATACATCAACTTTAAATCTATTTTTTCAAGGTCTTTATATTACAGTAATCTTAAAAAAAGATTATGGAAAAGTCTTGATTAGAAGAAATCTGCATGTCAGTCATTCAACAGACTGCCTGGGTGCCTCTACAGTAGTCTTGTCTGAAATGTCTGTGAAAGCATCTTTTCATAGTATTCTAATAACTTCCATGAGATCAAATGCAATGAAATTGAGTGCAAACAAAAACCAGACAGCAGATGAAAAATCTAGAGTGTTATTCTTCAAAGACATTTCCAGAATTAAAACACTGCTAGCCTACCAAGTCATTTTTCCCCCCTTTACTAATATTTTCACTAGGTAGTTACAGCTCATGAATCATAATGTGTTTTGCACATTCATTTCATCATGCAGAAAAATCACGCACCTTCGCATGTTGCTTTACTTTGGAAATGTATCTTGGCAATTAATGTGTAGGCCTTTACTGCAACCAGAAAGGGAACTGTTTAGACAGACAAGTGTGTGTGCTAAGAAAGCAGAATCATTTCAAGTCCCTCTGCTAATAAAACTGTCATTTGATAATCTTGCACTACTTCGTACTGAGCATATGGCAATACTTCAAGCTTAAAATATTGCTACTTTCTTAGCTTTCAGTAGCATGAATCTGCACAAAATGCACACGCTAAAATGCTTTTTAACCACAGATGGACTATATTTGGCTTGTTTATAAAGAAGAAACAGAACCTGTAATAGAAAACACAGTGATAAACCAGTGCTGAGTTTAGCCTCTGTTTGAGGGGAAAAAACCCACCACATTTTATTCTACATTGTCATTTCATAGATCGTGACGTTCAGCCATCTAGTGATAAGGTCTATAAATACATAGATTTTTTTTTTTTTTTCCCCCAACAGCATAGCAGTAGTGTACCTAGCAGGTCCAGCTGGCTCTGCTCAGAACTTCTCCACCCTCTATTTGCAAGGGCAGATTTTGTGACTTCCTGATACTAAACAGATAGTGCAGCAGGTCCTCTGTGGGGGGTAGCAATATGGTTAGGGGTCTGTAGCAAATGATGTACAAGAAGAGGTTGAAGGAATGGATTTGTTGAGCCTTAAAAGATGACAACTAAGGGGTGAACCTGACTGCTATCTTCACCTACTTATTGGAGCAGTTTAGAAAAAGACAGGGCTAGGTTCTTTTTGGAAGTGCATAAAGGATGGGAAGAAACAGGCACGGTGCAACAAGAGAAATTTCAGTTTTGTATTAGAAAAAAAACGCACCACGATGGTGGTGAAATATTGGACTAGCTGCCCAGAGATGATCTGCTATCTCCATCTTTGGAGATATTGGTAACTTGACAGG
This sequence comes from Balaeniceps rex, assembly GCA_013401315.1. Classification (NCBI taxonomy): domain Eukaryota; kingdom Metazoa; phylum Chordata; class Aves; order Pelecaniformes; family Balaenicipitidae; genus Balaeniceps; species Balaeniceps rex. Next base: position 7,983 of record VYZW01009508.1, read on the forward strand.
GCCCTGAACAGCACAATCTATCTTCGGACTTGGCTCCAATGTCAGCAGGAGATAAGATCAGATAACCATAGTGTCTCTTAACCCAAGATACGCAATGAATCCATGACCCATAAAGAAAGCATGGGCACAGTCCCCATCACAACCAGCTGCTGCAAGAGAAACAAGAACACCCAGCAGTTTCTGAGGAAATACAGAAGTACAATCAGATCAGCCTCAGAAGTTTTAGGTTATTTGTGTATGTTTATTAGGGATTGAATCTTTGCTGAGTGTAGTTATGAAATTTTAGCAAGTTCCAGCTGCTCATGTACAAACCAAGAGGCCTTCAAGCATGGTTACAGCTGAACTGATCTTCATAGGTATTTCAAAGACATCCTTGACACAAAACCAGCTCCACTTCTCTTCCCTCCAATGAGAATTATTACATTCTTATTCCCAGGATTTTTTGGGGTTTTATTTAAATAAACGTTTTGCACTGCCCTCATGGCTGAAATTGTCAGATGAAGCCTTCCAGAATAGCTCTATCAGAAACAGTTATCCAGCATGAAGAGTCTCATATGATCAGACCACTTTAACACAAGTACGTACTGATTTCACAATTGCCAAGAAACAATGTGCGGTTGCAAAGGAAAACTAGAAGCATTTTCGCCATTTTATTTGCTAGCTTATTTATTCCTACAGCTGCCTACAGTACAAAGTGATGTGTTCAGGTTACCACACGTGACAAAACTTTGTTAAGGTTTAACAAGTTGTCTTGGGAAATTTAAAAGCCAAAAAAAAACCAAACCCAAAACAAAAACCAAACTTAGAGGGGGGGATCCTGCACCCATAAGGACTGATTCTTTTTTCAAGTTAGGCCAATGAAATCTATGAAGCCACATTATTATAATTAGAAGGAGATCTGTTAAACATTTTTAGAATTGTGCCTGACATACACACACACATATATATATGAGCTCTGCTCATACATCTATACAGCTTGTTCCCAGAAACATTCTCAGAGGAAGTAACTAGGATCCATTTGGCTAAGACAAAACATTCTTGCCTGAAATTAGCTATGTCTATTGCAAAAGCTATTAGCCAAAAGGATCAATGTTATTAATGACAAAATAAAGTATAAGTCTAGGTTTCAATGAATTATCCCCAAAGCAATTTTAGGCAAACCATAGATAAGTGGCAAAATCTGAGGAAAAAGCCTACCTTTTCTCCCATTTTCCCATAAAGTGATACAGGTCATTAACTGCCATACAAAACACCAAAGAGCTGTATACCATCAGTGTCATAACCTTTCAGGTTTTACATACTATTGTTAAAATTGTCTTTTGATGTAGAGGAGATCCATAAGCTCATTCCGTATCAAACTCACCGTACCACATGAAAACACAAAGTTATTGGCAGGTGCTACCTCAAAGATTGTGCTGATCAATCGCAGATCAGAAAGCGAGGCAAGTCAAAGTCTCTGAAGGACTATAGCTTTAGGCTATGTATTGTACTTCTCCAGAAATGTCTCACTGCATCACAGAAGTTGAATACTAAGTACAACACACCAAAAATGTTCAAAAAGTGGCATCTCATATTTGGCTTAACTGGAAATTATCCTAGAACTATTCTGTTAATAAAAAGCAGGTAAACCCCCTCCATGGTTTAGACATCCAACATCACCAGTAGTCAGTAATATGTACATGCTATTAGGGATCTGAAGAAAAAGTAATCAAGATATGGTTCTATGGATTCCTGGCATTTATTCCTGATTTTATTAATGCCTTTGTGGTGCATTGACTTTTGCCAGCTGCCAGACCTCCACCCAGCCAGTGTCTCACTGACCCTCTTCAACAGGACAGGGGGGAGAAAACATGATGGAAATTTTCCTGGGTCAAGATAAAGACAAGGAGATTACTTACCAATTATCATCATGGGCAAAACAGACCTAACTTGGGGAAAATAAGTTTAATTTATTACCAATTAAAATATGTTTGGATAGTGAGAAACAAAGCCCAATTAAATCAAAACCCTCCCCCACCTCTCTTCTTCCCAGGCTCAACTTCTTCATTCCTGACTCCTCTACCTCTCCCCTCAGGCGGTGCAGGGGGATGGGGGCTGGGGTCAGTCCCTATCAGCTCCGCTCTGCTGCTCCTTCCTCCTCACACTTTTACCCTGCTCCAGCACGGGCTCTCCACGGGCTGTGGTTTCTTCAGGAAACATCCACCTGCCCCACCGTGGTCTCTTCCACGGGCTGCAGGGGAATCTCTTCTCTGGCGCCTGCAGCACCTCCTCCCCCTCCTTCTCTCACCTTGGTGCTCGCAGGCTGTTTCTCTCACTTTTTGTTCCCTCCTCCTCTGTGTGGTGTTTTCTCTCCTTTCTTAAATACGTTTTCTCTGAGGTGCCACCACCTTGGCTGTGGGGCTCAGCTGTGCCCTGTGGTGCGTCAGTTGGAGCTGGCTGGAACCGGCCGTGTCCGGCACGGAGCAGCCCCGGCCTCTCGTCACAGAGGCTGCCCTGCAGCCCCTGGGGACACCTGCGCCCAGTACAGCCTCAATGATATGAGCAGAGAACACTACGAAAGCATCATCTGTTCAAGCGCACCTCCATTTTAGGTATTAAAAAGTCAAATCATTAATATGTTATCTTAGTAATTAATAATTTGAATCAGTTTAAACTACCTGAACATATCTGGACAGAGAAGCTACTGCAGTAATTTACAAGAATGCGGTAACTCCAGTTATTCCACAGAAAATAGCAACAACGCTATGAGAACAAATGCAATTACAGGATACATGTCCATAAAGTGACCTTTTATGAAGCTACAAGAGCTCTTAAGTTCCCTTTTACAAATAAAGGGGAGACTGAGAGGTGCTATTTTAAAGCTCTGCCAGGTGCAAAAAAAAAAAAAAAAAAAAAAAAAAATAANCTCATCTTCCTGGTTTTGAATCTCTAAGACTGAATATGTGCATCTCTAGCTAAAGGCAACAGTTATAACATGCTAGCTTTCTAAACAGTTTGTACCAGCCAAGTGGAAGTATTTTGGAGAACAACACAGTTAAGAACAAAGCAGTCTTAGTCATATATGGGCACGTGCAGTACTTCAGTCATGTAATTGAACTCAATGCTAAAATGCTGTGCATGGAGAGGACTTAAGAGTTGGAAGTTGACAGTGAGCAAACAAGATTACAGCTGGTCAGAAAACCTTTTGTATATATTTAATATTTTTTCTTTTCCTACAGACTAATTATTTAAAAATAAAGCTTCATGGAGGAGTTATAAGGGTTTAGTTCAAAGTTTCTCATATGAATAAATTTTAGTTCAAAACAGAGATTGATAATTCAGAACAGTCCAATAAGTATTTGTATAATTAGAAAATATGCACATAAAGGCAGCCTCAAGACTCCAATATTTCCATTGGATTGGTTTCTAGCCTATGATTGATTTGGTATTCTCCACCCCCCAGTACTTATCTCAGAGATAGAATTGCATGTCACACAGTAAAGATATACTTTTTAGCGTTAATAAGTAGTAAGTTTTATGGTGAAATTTCACACACCAAAGGAAGAATGTTATATAACTCTTCTTATGCAAGTTTTTTGTCATGCAAACAGTAGCCAACAATAAGGCATAATCACAAAGAAACAAATGTAAAGTGATTTTTGCAGTATTATTTCCCAACTCTTGGAGAATTTTCATCTCCCTGTCATCTGCCATAAGCTGTTGTTCTGGAGCAAAGCTCATGCTTTCAAATGCCAGAGGTAATAAAAAAAGATAATAATAGAAGAAAGCTGGCCACAGCCACTCCTATGGGTCATGCTTTCACAGGCTTATCTGACTCATTATACAACCTGCAGGAGCCAGAAGAGCACACTGTTAAAATTTATATACGGATTTCCCCTGTTTTGTTCATCATTATAAGATGCCACCCCTGAGGGCCAACTCCTGTCTGTACTGGCTATCAGCAATAAGAAGAGTTACCCACAGGTTAAGACACCTAACAGTACCTAAAGCCAGGAGACCAGCGCATCCATTCCAGCAAACCAGGCTGTTAACCTGCCAGGTGTGAAACCACAGAAAGCTTATCTTAGTAATTTATATCCATTCTGTTGCGAAGAGGAAGTGAAGATTTAAAACCTGACTCAGATACCATCTCATACATAAAGGAATGAGGAGCTACTATAAGATTAGTACAAGATCTATAATTTATAACTGATTTTCTATCACAGAAGATAGGCTAAATATATATATTTAATCCCTCTACCCCCAGCCTCAATTTTTTTCTTTAAGTCAAAGAAAAAAGGAAGTCATACAGAACAAATTGCTTAACGTCAAGTTTTTCATTCACAGGCTCTAATTTGGTGGCTTTTCTCAAGCTTAAGATAACATTGACTGTTCCCTTAAAAAACTGTACAAGAAACACTACAATGGGCAGAGTCCCTGCTCAGAGAGCACATCCAGTCCTCTGCACAGGAATTACCCTTTGCTTCCCCACCTCTCCAGCATAAAGAAAACACCTTCTCACATTGATGAGTGTTATTCAGCTTTCTTTCCTTAAAAAAAAAATCATTAATTAAAACCCCTTAGGTCTCTCATTTCTTACTCCAGCAGTGCCAAGTCTTCCTCAGTGCTGCCTTCTCCAGGTTCAGTCTCCTCCATCTTCAAGTTCTCTCAGGCTATAGGCTCACTACAACACCCCAACACTGCTCTTCCAGTCCCCCACTTTCCCTTTCCCTAGAAAACTAACTTCAGAGCCCTCTCATCAGATAGCCACAAGACTTCCTCGACCAGCTGTCTCCCATAGCTCACTACATCCCAAGAAACTCCTGCAAACCCCTCAGCTGCTCCCCCACTCCTTATTTGCTTAATTATTTTCAGGTGCTCCTCCATCCTGCTAACCAGAGGCAGCTGAGGTGTGTGCACCTCATTGGAGGGGTACTACTACTAGCAGGATACAAAAGGCTCATATTTCTTCTGTAATTTAACATTTATAATCTCAAATTGATAATCAGTTCTGAATAGGCAAGAAATATTTTTTTTTATTCAAGCCTTTCATATAGCTAAATACATGTACATTTTTTCCATGGTATGGTCATGTGAAAACTTCCTGATGTTTCCTGTGACTTTAGCTTAACTAGGGATTAATTGCAGGAATTTTAAAATTCATATTTTGCTAGTAAGGGAAGGAAGGAAGCAAGCAATCAAAGAAAAAGTTCCCTCAGTAAACTCCAGAAGGTCCCTTATAACCGAAACTCACTGAGTTCAGTCACTAAGCAGAAAGAAGCTGAAGCTGAACGATTTTCACATATTTAGCCTTCAGAAAAAGCAGCTGATTTCTCTAGCTGCCACCAAACAGCCATGGTAGTAAGGCTCACATCTGCTGCAGGAAATCCTGATGCTGCGCAGTGGTAGCCTGAGACTGCAGTTACCGGACGTCAGTAAGGGAGCAGGAAAACGTGAGATGAGTTGGCCAACACCAAACCAATATGCAGCCATGAAGGGGACTGAAGCAGAGGCAGGTCCCAGAAAAGCAGTGGGGTTGAGGGTTTCCCAAGGGGCTGCAGCTGCTGGCAAAGGCCTGGCAGGTCTGGGCAGCCACCAGGCTGCAGCGGCTCCGGCACGGTGGGATCGCATGGTAGATCTCTCAGAGGGCAACTCCAAAGCGCTCACTGCCAGTGGATGGGTCTAGCGGGGTTTGTTACTTATTTAATCCATGCTGAGAAGAAAAGGGCTTGTGTAACGGGGAATCACAGTACTTCCCCACAGTCCCAGGCTCCAACGTAGCACAAGCTACAGAAGTAAAAAGCCAGTGTATCTCTGAAATGCTTGGCAGTCACTAAGACTGGCAGCTGCTGCCTAAATGAACCAGTAGGCCACGGCACTGCGCTATGGCTATGCAGAAGTGCCTTCTTTTCCTGGCAGACCTTGTCTCTACATCATTATACCATGTATTTCCTTACGATTTCTACCCATTGTACACAAAATTCAGCCACAGAAATGGTTTCATATGCCTCTGCGCTAAATGACATTGAAAGAAAACATCAGCTAGTATTTGATAAAACTGGACAAAAATAAAGTAGTGCTGTAAAAAGGGCCAAAAATAAAGTAGTACCATAAACCATTATTGCCAGGAGGATAAAAATAGTGTTTTACCTTTAATAGAAAGAAGTTATTTCAGTTACTATAAAGCTAATGACTCTTTGTGCTTGAGAAAAAACAACTGAAACTTTAAATAAGATCATATATTCCAGATTCACAATTATATGGGCAGACTACTTTTCTGCCGTCTAACACTACACAGATATTTAGGCCAAAGTCACCTCTCAGGTGTACTGGTATCAACCAAGATGGACCCAGTAGAAGTAAAATTACACAGAAGTAAATTAAAATGTGATTTGATTCAATTAATTAATAATTATATTCCAAAGAAATCTTATTTATAGAAAATTATGTAAACAGGTTTCATAGCCTGAATTGTTTCTTCAGGCCTGTTACCTATATCCCTATATCTGTTAGCTCACTAATAACAGTATTATGAGTTTAATAATAAAAAATATAGTAGTAAGACCATTGTTAGTAATAGATTAAAGGTGAGATTTAACATCTTTTAATTAAAAGAAAATCAGGAATTGAGTCAGCAAAACTAAGATCTCTCAGTGATTTTGCCACCTGTACCTTGTCAAACAGTTTAAGATATAATCTTAGAAAACACTTGTATTAGTCAGTTTAAGCTTCATTATGTGAGTTTTGTCTGTTTACTCTCACATACGAATGTCACATCACGTTCAATCATCTTTTTGGTAGGTATGTCACATTAATCCACAACAGTGTATATAGTGATCTGTTATTTTACATAACTTCAGTTGTGAAGCTAGCTTGCATTTCCTATGTCATAAGGCTTTAGAGAGAGATCCAAGTCAGGTTGGGAACAACATTACAGCAATGAACAATTGATTCAACTCCAGAATAAATGAGGATGAATTTTATTTGAAACTTTGTTTTATGAATCCATTATAAATCATCCATAATGTTGTAGATGATATTCATGCTCCAACTTATGAGTTGTTTGGAAATGAAAAAAGTACAGAACTCTTTTTTTTAATCTGAAAAAAAAAGAAAACAAACAAAATCACCCAAACCCTCAAAACACTACCATAGGAACACAAATGGGATTTTATGTCTCTAACTAAATGGAATTTAGAGAGGAAAAAGCCTGTGAAGAGGACTCTTTTTGCCAGCCGCTAATAACTGAAAAATCACCCACATTTCCACCTCCCTAGGTTTTACAGGCTCACCTTTTATTACGGTATCAGAGCACCTCCACAAAAACCAGTGAAACGAAGCCAGTGTAAATGGAAATGGAATGATAACAAGTGGCTTAGAAGCCCTGCAACACACAAAAATTGCCTGAGGGGGGAAATAAGTCAATTTCTAAAGCTTTCTTTTAACGTTTTTAAAAATTGGATTACAGTAGTATTGCCAGCTCAAAAAAACCTACTCTAGCCTTTTTGGTGGCACCACTTTAAGCAAAGGCCTCAAAGCAAAAGAAAATATGCTAGCAAATATTTGAATAGATCAGATTTCAGTATGAACAGCATGTTTGTCCTTTGCAGCAATAGGGAGGTATCTAAAAAAAAAATGATACTGTCCAAACATGATTGTATTTAACAAACAGTTTATATAGTGCTCAATGTTCCTTCTGTAAGGAAGACTAAAGATTTGTGCCAAGAACTTTATTCTGGGAATGCGTGAAGCTTCAAATGTGGCCTATGGTACACAGTAAAATTTTGAATACTTACATGGCTTTGCAGATTTCTGTTACCTGTTTTGCACAGGCTAGACTGTCTGGCTTTTTTTTACTGCTCAATTCAAAATACATACTAACATACTAATGATTGAAGTCATTCGCATTAGTGATCTGGGATCTGACCATATTTTTTATTGAGAGATACACCTTTTTGGACTAATGAAATAAAATAGGTCAGCTAATTAAAGACTGACATGTTTCTAAAGAGTAAAATACTCTATTTCAGTATTTTCTTGTCATTATTTTTGAACTGCTCTTGCTAAAATGGCTTTCTTTTCCACATGTTGCAATCAGAATTTTTTTTAAAAAGAGAAAGTGATACAAAGTGAAAACCAACGTAAGTTTAAAAAAACCCACCTTTTTATACATCTCTTATTTCATAAGACAAACTTTAAAGCTTTTATATGGTTTTGCAAGATCTGAGCTTAATTTTGTTTACCTACATTTATGGTCTCAGTAAATCAATCAGATCCCAAATATTAGAAATTAGATGCCTTAATTTTTCCATGTCTTAGTTTCCCACTTGCAAAATAAGAATAAAATTACAAAGTAAAACGATTCTTTGATTTCAAGTACATTCCAAATTGTAGAGAGATCCAGAGTTAGGGGAATAAGATGGATATGTTTAAGTCCTTCAAATTAAAAGAAATTTAAAATAATGTGTCTCATTTTAAGCAATTCATTTTGGCAAATGAAACGTAGGGGATCTCCAGATTGTTTGGAATTTGACGGAAGTGTTTGTTAGAGCTGTAAGACAAAATATTCTATACTTAAGGAAGAAAAACTGATGAAGTAGTTCCAAAACCAAAGGCTTTTGGAGCAATCGAATGAGACCTTTCCTTCACCTTCTGTGTGTTTCCAAACTATGTACATTTTCAGCATAAAGAATCTTCTCAGAGTATTATTATAGATTACACATATTATAACTATGCCCCCAGGACTCTTTCCACTCAATAAAATAATGTATCCTGTTTCAGAACTGAGGAAAGGATTTTCCTTCACTGTCACCTCATTACGACTTTGCTTTTTTTTTCTGAAGTTAATTGTTCTGACAACTCTATTTTAAAGGGGTCAGGTTTTGACAGTTTTAGACTATCTGCACAAAGCTCACTATACTAACTTTCTGCTCCTGTGTTTTACTCCCAAGAGCTATGACATTCTTTTTTTCTATGCAAGCCTTTGAAGTCTGTCTATTATTTCTACCCATCATACTTGAAGTTTAGTACAGTATATATCACTTAGTACTTGAATACCTCCTGTCAAAATTGCTACCTGGCTTGTTTGTCCTTTATAAGAAAGAAATCTAGCGGGTATTTCAGTGGGTCATAAAGTTCATTTTATCTACATTTAACTTTTTTAAAAAGTCTTCTGCAAATAACTAGTTTTGATAGTTTCAAATGGCACTTATAAGAAGTGGCTACTGCTACTAATATGAAATAACGGCCAATTCTAGAAATGTTTGAGAATTACATGAGTACTTTGGGCTAACTCTACACTGTCTTATATTAAGTATCATATATTCATATTTTTCTTGATTATATCACTTGTAATCTCCTTAGTACATATTTTGCAATATTCAAAACCTTCTGGAAGGTAAGTTGCCCGTGTAGTTTAGTGCTTCAATTTAAATATTATTCCTATGTAGAGCAGGAGTAGGCTGTAAAAGGAAAGGGGGAGGCACAGCACATACAAGAATTTCTGACACAGGCAATCAAGACACAGGGACATGGATTTTCACCAGTGGCTCCATTTGCAGTGCAGATAGGTGGGACTGAAGGGCAAAACAGTGGTGCAGTTTCTTTCTCATCCTGTAATAAGGACCATATACCATGGCAAAGATTCAGAATCTTTAAAAAGCTGCACACTTATTATGTACCTATGAAAGTTGGCACTGGTTGTTAGTATACGCTGAAGCCCTTAATTTTCTCTCTTTGCTGATATTGTTCTCTGTGCTAACGATATTTAATGACCATATTTTTAATATCTTTATTTCACCACACTAGCATTCGCTAGCCATTGTACTTCTTTGGTATAGCGGTTAATAAATCTCAGAGTACATTGACTTTTATAACCAGAATTTTTTCTTAACTTCTAGAGCAAAAATCATTATGTTGAAATGTCAGCTTATCATTATTTTTCAGAATACCATTGCCTCATACATATCCTGTTGCAGTATATGGTGTAGTTTACTATACTGAATTCTCATTGTAATCTACCTCAAGTTGCTAGTACGCATACAGATTTTAATGATTACCCTCAAATTGCTCACTTTATGGTGCCACCTTATCCATGTGCCCTCTGATCAGTAGATCTTCAACAAATTCAGAAGTAATGAAGCAGAACAATCTCCTGTTAAATTTAATAGCGAAAAAATTTTGGTAGCTTCAGTCTGAAATATCACATCCCAAAAGTTTAGAAATATGTCTTAATTGAGAGATATTTCATTTTTCTTTCTGAGCATTTTCTGTGCTTATATTTTAAGTCACCTCAGTAGAGGTTTGCCCTAGGATGCATAATTTGATGCTTGAGCTCCTCCTATGAGAAAATTCTATCTTGTTCTCCTGTCCTTTAATCCTTACATAAACAATATGTCATTTCAGGGCTTACGATCATCATTGAGATTATGTATAGTAATATCATTTTTAGTTTGGAACAAATTGTTTCTTATGGATGACTTGCCCTAACAACTGTGTTTAGGTGAATCATATTTTGCTACTTTAAAATGTTCTCATTCAAAGTGCTTCTTCCAAAGAAAGGACGTATGCAAAGTCTTTTTTGCTCATACTTTTAATTTCGGTAAATTTTCTCTTAAAATTGTATTGTAATATTTATACATTAGCCCCAAGCAATGGGTGTTGACTAGTTACCTGAAGCAAGGTGAACATTAGGAAAATTCTGCTTTTAAATGTGTAAGATCTCTGCAGGGAAGTGGTGATGCTCTGCATTGTCTGTTATGCTATTGCATCTCGCTTACTCCTGCAGATGGTCTTGTGAGAGCTGCCTGAAGCTGCCCTTAGTTACCCACGTGTCCAGATGATGCAGGATCTTGAATATCTGAACACAGATAATAGTTTTAGTTTTTTTCACCTTTAACACAGTATTTGATACCACCAGCACACTGAAGTGGTCTGCAGGGTTCTGACATCCATTTCTACAGGCAGACTACAGGCTTTGGTAAAATAGCTTCCCAAGTCTCTGATGACCTTTGTGGACAGAGAAAGGTTTTAAGACCAAACCATTGTGGAAGATTCCATGCCTGTGGAACACTCATGCCATGGGCTACAGTACTTAGCTATTCCCCTGACAACGTGCTAATAATACCTACCTCTCCAAGTAATGGGTGGTAGGGAAATGAGTAAGAGAAGTATGAAATAGCTAAGAAGCAATAACTACTATTCAGATGGATGACAGAACAAATACAAAAAGCAAGAGAAACACTAAGACCAAAGTTATAATGGGCTTCAGGGGAGCCATCTATGCAACTGAGAAAGAAAAGCAGAAGATGCGAGTGAAGACTGATTGTTCAAAAGAGATGAGGAAGAAAGAAGCCGTGGGAAGGAATGTCGTGTTTTATGGGAAAAGAAGGTAGCCTTATTTATTTAGCCTTAGTTAACACTAAGAGAATTTGGCTGACCTGATAAAGACTCTCCCACCAGTTCTCAGGGAAGAGGTTATAGGGGATGTTAGTAGAGACTACTGAATACTGAACTGAACGAAAAGAATCCATTTTCGATGGAAAATGTTTGATTTCTGTTTTAGGTTCCAGATTCTATTAAGCTACATATAGCAAATGAAGGACTAAACCATTCTCCAGCATTCAGCTCCTATTTGAATCAACGTCTAAACCAGCCTATTTCTCCCCAATGACTATGAAAGAAGCCTAGACAGATTAACCTCCATGACTAAAGTTTGCCTTTTTGAAATACCCCTCACAAAAAAAGCTGCCTGGACTAAGAGATGAGATGGGGGTGAGAAAGGCAACTGAGAAAACTGTGTAAGATTAATGGCAATTCTCTCTGCTAGTGAATTAGAATAAAAAGGCCAATGCCAGCCAAGAAGATGGAACACAAACCAACTATGAATGCTGCCTTTCTTGCCATTGCTGTTAACAAAACCATCATGGTTTAGAGAAGTAAGGTTTGCTCAGAGGTCAATTATCAATGTGAATGCAGAGTCCCTGTTTCAAACAACTAAGCAAAAATGAGCCCTGAGGTTCCAAATGCAAATTCATGAGGAAAGAGAAAGCAAAAGAGGAAAGGGAGGGATACTTAGTGAAGTATCACCCTAAAAATGGGAAAAAAAGAAGAAAAATGACAGCTGGAAGAATCAAGAGGCATGCAAAGAAAAAGGAGAGCTATTTGTTCTCTCTCATCATACTTTTTTAAGCTCCTTTCTCTTCTATTTTCTTTAGATTTATGCTTCTTTATGCTTTTATATACATTTTCTAAAAACAAAACAAAACAAAACAAAACAAACCATACCACAAACTTCTTTGGTGTGGATTTTGTTTTTTCCTACCAGCCACTTTGTAATTCCCATAATTCTGTACTACAATGAAAAGACTTGACTCCCCTTCTCTCTCTGTTCTTTTTCTCTTCAGTTAGCTATCACTTATTTTAATGCCAGGGGGGTGGGAGGGTGGCATGTTATTACATTTCCTTATTAGCAGACTCTAGTGCTTGCAATCTGTCATTATTCACCCTCTTCTCCTTGCAAATCTGTATTTGGTCATGGTATGAGAGAGGTAGATGGACTAAATAACCTAGTGAAGTTGTTTCAGCCTTATCTGCTACAGATCTGTAGCTGCAGTTTTATTGTTACCTGCTGGCCAAACAAAACCTAGCTTTTATTGATTTGTTGATGGAACAGTGTTATTCAATACTGCAGAATGAAAGCACTTTCTTCTTTTAATTTCCATGTTTGGTAGTATTAAAAGCTTTTATGTTATCTGCATCATTTAATCTGGGATGTATCATTTAATGATGAAACTCCACCCATCAAAATAAGCCACTTTTCCTTCCATATCAGTATCTATTCTGTAAGTGGTTTTGGTTTTGTTACCATATTAAAACCAAGAACAACTGGTGTGAGAATGTAGGTTCTCATGGAACATTTATTCTATTTAAGATATCTAAAGCAATTTTAATGTGTTCTTTACGGCTACATTTCATTTTTGACTCTTTGGTAAGAGAGAGAGAGACCATGATTCCTTTCTGGATATGTGTACTTGGGAAATGTTTTTTTCTGTTCTGTGAAAATGCTCATATTTTTTTTAAAAAAAAGGCCTTTTTTTACTTCTTGACAATAACAAGAATTTGTGGGATGTCATCTTTTTCCTGTGACTGGGAGTTTTGAGACTTCAGGGAATAATGGATAAAAATTGGACAGGTTTAACTCTTCTAAAACTCAGGAGATAATTCCTGAAAAATTGCCTATTCTGATACAGGTGGTAGCAGCTGCAGTAGTAGTGTCTTTTTTATTTTAAGAGAAAAATAATCCGGAAGCTGTGAGCTATTTCCTTTTCTATGTTTTACTGAATTAAGTACAAGCTTATAAAATGTTGATAAAATAGTACCTTTTCCATTGAAAAAGACCTCTCAGTGGAAGACTCCAGAGTAATTCTAACCATATCCTTCATCCAGGAGACAAATTCAGTTATGACTGAACACAATAATACATATAATTTTGCAAATCACAGCATCTTAGATTTACATTAACTGTGTGATGATTGAGAGGTAAAGAATTTAAAGATCCACAGCAGATAATACAGTGCCAAATTTGGAAGTCAGCAGATCTAAATTCCTTAATGATTTGACTACATGAAAAGGAAATGTCAGACAGGAGAAAAACTACTAGTAGTGTGTTCAAGTCCAGGTTTTGGACTAGTCTTATCAGAAATTTTTATTAATAGCTGAACAAAATAGCAGGAGCATGATAGTGAAACAAAATTAAACAAAATTAAACAAAAATGTTGACAAGGAGGATTAGAATATCTTATAAAATCCAGATATAATGATNGAAAAACAACTAGAGGAGGAACAAAAACTAGGAAAAACAAGTGATACCACTGCTCACCACCTGCCAACCAATACCCAGCCAGTCCCCGACCAGCAATCGCTGCCCCCCGGCCAACTCCCCTCAGTTTATATACTGAGCATGACGTCATATGGTATGGAATAGCCCTTTGGTCAGTTTGGATCAACTATCTTGGCTGTGCCCCCTCCCAGTTTCTCGTGCACCTGGCAGAG
>VYZW01009508.1:27844-39087 GCA_013401315.1 Balaeniceps rex
TAGCTGCTGGGCCACATACAGTAGAGACACAGGTACCAATTTCTTAGCTTTGCAGGACCTGGTTTGGGATGTCTGATCCCTAAGGCAAAATTCAGCTGCATTAGGCATCTAAGGTTCTTATGCATTGCACAGGGAAAGTTAAATGCCTCAAACCTGAAGATGTCAGAAAACAGTGCAGTAAGTTAACTGTCTGGGAAAGGTTGATGATACCTTAAATAACTTACTGCAGACTGGGATAGCTTTCTGCTAAGGATTCACAATACAAAACCTTCTCATAGACTAGGATCCCTTCAATATCATGGGATAAGAATGGGTACATATGAGTCACCCCAAAAGGATATCCNNNGTACTGTTTCATGTAAAATTCATCAGCATTCCCCCACACAGGAACCCAGAAATCCTCACTCCCTGTGTGCATTACACAGAATTAGCCAGAAAACTAATGCCCGTCTTTTCTGCAATAACTCTGAGGCTAGTAGCCCATCGGGCAGTGAGTGGCTTACATTCACAGCTTGAAGACTTCCTCCTGTATATCTTTATATGAAAAGAGATTGGATACAAAAAAGTTTGGATAAAAATCGACAGATATCCTGAAGTAAGGGCTAGAGCCCCAGATTCCCAGTTCACAGATTTTGTTGCAAATAATAACTGTTCAGTTCAGTAAACAATAACTGTTTCATTTACAAAAGGCAGTAGACCCACAAACACTGCATTCCTTGCTGTGTAGTGATAAAGCTTCAACATGGAAAATGAGGGGACATGGATGCCTATGTATTTTATAGAGAAAAGTAAGCAACTGAAAAAACAAGAGAGCATTCCTGCAGGTCTAAATTCAGGTAGAGATGATCACCCTCTGAAGGCTTTCACAAGCAAATGACTCATTCCCATTGGCTGTAAATAGAATATAGGCTCTCAATTTAGGAAGATGGCATCTCAAAGTATAAAAAGATCAGACCAGATTATGTGGGCTAATTTGAACCATAGCTGTATGACACATTTTCAGGTCAGACAAGAAGACTTAAATTTTGTTTGTTGGGTTCAGGCAGCAATTGAGTAGGCATTTTTTATTGCAACTTTGGCATTTAATGTTCAACTAAATCCTGCTTTTAGGCACCTACAGTCTTTCCTGGCATGGACCTGAGTCCACTACACAATTGTATGTTCTTCAGTCTTATTCAGATAGAAAAGATGTCACAGTCTGCAGTGAACCAATGTTGAAAATCTGCTGCAGCATGTATTTTTTTCCTATATCAAAGTTAATATGGTATTTTCTTTGGTTCAGTTGGTTTGAATTAGAACATTAAGTTCTTAGACACATTCTAAGTTCTGGATATATTGCAGATTTATAGATAAGCCTTCTAAGCAATTTTTCAAAACTCTGTGTATTGTAACAAGGTCCTATGAAATACCCCAAAAGTTAATAAGATGTATGCTTGGCTCTTATGCTTTTGAAAATATCTATATTTGATGCATCACAGCAATAATGTAACTGATTCTTCAGATAAGAGATGGTTAAATTTATTTTACTCTTTAAAGAAGCAAGAGGGAATTTCTGTGAAGTCATTGTTATCTTGATCACTGGAAGATATCTTCTACTGGGAGAGTTGATAGCATTCATTAGTGTCAGAACTGGCTCTTACTTATGTGATAGTTAATAATGATTTTTAAGGTGTGGTCTGGTTTTTTTTCCCCCCTGAAAAGAGAGAGGGAGCAAGGGGAGAGGACAGAGAGAGGGAGAGATGACTTGAGAGAGATATTTTTGGCTATCCTGTTTGATTCCTCTTTTACCTATTCCATAGAGAGGCTATTTCTCTTCTATTTAACTTGAATAAGTTAAAGATACTGAGCCAGAAAACAGATTTGCAAAATAACTTATCTTATAGTTTACAAAATACCTGACAATTTAAGCTGTACAGATAAGTATTTAAATGCCATTTAATGTAATAAAATCTCCTGTGTGACCTCTCAGAAAAGCAACATTTCACCAGATTAGGAATATTTCATGAAAACAAACCACAGTGCAGAGTTCTGCTGGCAGGCTAACAGTCTATACGTTCAAGAGCTGCCTTTGCCAGTCAAAACAGAGATTTGTATTTCTTTCAGCCTCTTGACCTTGTCGGCCCCTTGAATTTCTCTTTAACAACTTAAGGTATGTATACCATACCACTAATTAGATCGCAGCACTTAAGAAATTACTATCCTTAGTTTGCATATTTTATATTTTAATTCTAAAGCTTAATAATGTACATAATACTTTTTATTCTCTTTTGAAATAATATTTATACTTGATTTCAACATCAAATGTGATATTATTCTGTTCCACTTTTCTCATAACTACTGCATTTTAAAAAGTAGTAGCATAAAACTATCATTTAGTGATTAATTTTCTAATTCATATGAAAGACATACTTATTTTACTGAAAATATGTATTTGCACTTGTAGAATTCAAAGGCAAGTATGTAGAAATTAAACTGTAAGACAGATAAGACAGGCTTTGTTACATTATAGCAATTATGCTATAAAATCATGCAGTATTGGTTGTGCAGTATTTTCCACAAGACCTCCAGAATATAAACTTTTGAATGGAACAGTTATCGTCCTCATTGCACAAGCTAAAGTCCTTCCTGTCACCCACTGATAGATCTGTTGTGACTAGTTAAACTGGCAAATTGCACTCCCATTGTGAGATGATGGTAGGTAGTAAGTGTAAGGATGTAAGTTTGTACCTTTTGTCAATAAGCTCTGTATGTACAGCAAAACAATTAACAAAAAACAAAGACATGTTAAGCACATCGTAGGATCAAAAAGTAAACACAGCCAATAAGATTAAAATAGTTATCATTAGCTGCTATCACTAAAATATTGCAACACCAGATTCAGTGAAAATTAGAAATGCAAAGGTGATGATGAATAAAACACTCCAGGCTTTTAATACTACCCATTATTTTCTGTCCATGCTTCAGTGAATAAAACTAAAGAGCTCCAGAAGCATAATAAAGTCTCTTTTACATCTTTCAATAAGGTTTAGTTTTCCTACTATATACACACTGAGGCTTTTTAATCACAGCAGAACTAGATTCAGCATGAAACCACACCTTGAAGAAATCTTTATTTTAAATAGATTTCAAAACTCTTATGTAACCTAGATTATGTTAAATTTATTCAAATAACATTGTTAGCAAAGAAAAATGTGTTACTGTTATACAGAGTTTGATTACAGTAGGTTTCTTTTTAACTAGCCTTAGCAGAACTTGAATCTAGCATAAAGAAATTCTTGTTTTAAGTGAAAATATATGGATTAAAATGAGTCTTAGTCATTGATTTGACTATTGTGGTGATGCAGTTTTTGACTGGTAGTGGGGAAGACAGAAGGCTCTTTGATTTTAATATATCTGGTATAAAGGATGTTCTTTAGAGCAGATTACATCCAAGGGAAAAAATGGTAGCCAAAAAATATGTCAGTGAACCTGCATTGTTTAACAACCAAAAGAAATATGTTACTGACTGACATTACAGCTTTTGCTTTGGGAAAAGCTTATTGGTGATCTTCAGCAAGATGCTAGTGGGCAATGGTGTACCTTTATATGTTCAAGGGCTAAAAAGAAAAAAAACTTAGAATACCTTAGAAGATGAGGAAGAAAATAAAAGATTTAATATTTTCTTTTTCATGAAATAATTTAATTTTGTTTAGTAAAGATATTTTCTTATGAGAAAGAATTACATGTGGAAAATACTGGAAAACATTGGTGTATACAGTACTGGAACAAAACAAATCTCTCTAAAAGATTAACTATTTTAATAATTATTTAACTTTTGTAGTATCTCAGTGTATCTATACCATAGCATGATCTAGGGAATCTGAAGACAATGTGTCACTAACACAAAGGTTGATGTACAGACTGTTTCACCAGAGGCAGCAGTGCAGCCTCTGGCAGCACTCTATTCATGTTCATGTTATGGGTCCTGAGCATGTTTCCAGAGGGCTGTGATTGCAGTCTTCTGCAATATAGATGGATAATCCTTGGGCATTCAACAGGGCCTTTCAGGCCCCCTGGCAAGGAAGGCACTTCTAGCACTTGCCCAATTCCTACACTGTGTGCAAAACATTCTGATAAATGTTAATGCCTCCCATAAGAAAACTTCATGACATATATCATGCAAGAAGGAATCAGGCTTGGAACTTCTGGGCTCACAAACTTTGCCATCACTCTTCCAAGATCGGTTTGTACCTTTATATGGCAGCCAGCAGCACCAGGAAACAACAGTGTTTGCTTCTGCAAGCTTGGCCTGTTTGATTGAGCAAATGAGCCCTTCTTCTCTTGCCTCCCAAGACTCTCACCCTGCCTGCTCTATGGCCTTTTCGTTTTGGTGCTCCACTTAGGGCCCAACAGCTACTTCTTGGAATTCATGTCTCACCTAGGGAGATAAGCTAGACTATTGGGGTTTGTTGGGTTTGTTTGATTTTTTGTATATACGGGATAATATAAGAATAAGCTAAAGCAGGAAGCTAAGACAGTTTCTTCAGAGAGGCCAGTCAGGATAAGATTATTGTCTCAAAAAACATACATTTTATTTCCTCTCCAAAAATCTTTAACTTGTCCAGAATTGAAAGAGTTTGTTCTTATCCCTCACAATTACAAATAGAAGAGACTTCTGAGCCAGTTTCCATGCTTCACTGCCTCTCAGTCATCTACTAATTGTCCTGAAAATTTAACAGAGAGGACATTGTCTGGACCATGCTGGAATGCTCTGAAATCACATACCCATTGGGAAAGCAGACTTAAACTACTTGAATCAAAGAGTCAAGTCAGTCAACATCAAGAAAAACATCTCTACACACAGCTTTCTACAAAAGCCCTTTAAATGAATTAGTCATGGTACATATAACACCAACATCCCTCTTAAACCAACACTGAATTCCACTAAGAAAGCAACAACCCACTTTGGTTTTGAAATCAGGGATGGTTATTGTTCCTTTGGGCACTCACATAACTGGTTAGAGAAAAAACACATAGACAGCCCACCTCACACAAAGGTACTGGTTCACTAGCTTTACACAGCGATTTCTGGAAACAGATTTTGTATGGACATGCACATACATGGAAATCCAAGAGATAGCAGATATCCTACAGGAAATCACACAGATGGCCTGACTTGTGGCAGAGTGTGTGAGAGGCAACAGGCCAGCATCTTGCATTCTCCATCTCGGGGCAGGTCTATGAATTTTGAAACAATCCAGCCACTTCTAAGTTCAGTTTCTGACATGTATATGGTATTTGCCAAGAGACATACTAAAGGCAAAGTCACACATGCATTTCGTACTAGTTGACAAGGCACTCTGTCATTAGCTGTTGTTGGCCCAGAGATCTGATACGTCCAGTTTCTACACAGATTTGGGTCACCTGAAAATCCTGGTCTGATCAGCCATCTTGGAGAAGGGGACTAGACATGCTGTCTTTGAAAGCCAAAGAGCCAAGAGGGTGTGGGTGCCAACTATGCTCATTCACCACCTCAACAGTTATTCTTGGCCATGTACATAGTTCTCTTATAGTAAGAATCTCTTAGGATACCACTTCAGTGCAGGGAAAATTCTTCCAGACATCCAGTACTTGTGAAGACTTTGGGTACTTATGTGGACAGTCAAATATATCAGAAATCTTATCTGACTGTAAATTACCAATATAATAGAGTTTTTGAAGAAGAACATCATGCATGAAGGTGTAAATGCCTCATTGGCACATAATGTAGAGACTTTTATGCCTTGGAAGATATATGCTGGACTAGGGCAGATGTCTCCTGGATTCCTATGGATCTGAAGGTACACGCTGGAAGGCGCTGAGACTTATCGTCATCACCATTTTTTAACTAGCTAAAATATACTATAAAGGGCAGGCAGTTTAGCCATCAGAAATCTTGTCCTGCTAGGCAGTGTGACAAGACAGTAAAGATGCAGCCTTGTAGCCCCTACAGAGTCAACAAGAACCATGAAATTTTTATAATACAATAATGTTGTTAGGGAGCAGCAAGGGCCAGCTACTGCCTGATGGCAAAGCTGGGAAGCAAGGGTGACCCCAGAACTGGCAGAACCTGTACTGATGGAAGGCAGTCCTGCAGGGACTAAAGGCTGTGAGCAGAGCCCCAGAACTGGTCCATTGTGTCGCTTGACAGCCCCAGACACAGCAAGCAATGAACCAGGCCCAGGAGCAGTCCAGCCAGGAGCAAAAGGCGATGGGGTCAAAGACATGACTAGAGACAAGGCTACAGCATGGGTCCAAAGTCCATCAATGAGTCAGGGTCAGAGGCAGGGCTGGAGACAAGCTGCAACTTATGTCCGAGAGGCCCACCCAGGAGACAGACCTCCAACAGGGCAAGTCCTAAGGCCATGGGAAATGGGTCAGAGAAAGGGCTGGAGACCAGCACATCTAAAATGTATCTTGGGTAGAAACTGATGGCTTCAGGCTGAGCTGAAATGGGGCTCCTGGCTCCATGGGCTGTGCGGGGGGGAGGTCCCAGGTGAGGCTGGGAAGAGCCAGTAAGGCCGAATGGTGCCTTCAGGGCCCTGACAAATTTGTAATGGGACTTAAATTCTGAAAAAAGAAGTTAAAATGAGATGTCAAATAATTGATAGGTAAATTGTTCCAACACAATGATTAAATTATTCTGATCCTTCTTTACCCATTGTTTACCGATGCATTGAAAAAAGCCCGTTGCAGTATATTTTTCAAAACAGACATCAAACAGTGGGCTGAAATGATACTGTTGACCCCACTGAATATTTAACTTTGCAGATATACAAGTTGGGAAAATTAGACTCATGAGATGCCTAGCTAATTAGGAGCTTTGCTATTTGGCATAAGCAACTGAATTATAGGTATATACCATTTACCCAGAAGAACCTATAATTAATTGGGGAATTGAGCATAGAACATGATAACTTGCTTGGCTGGAATATATAAAGTACCAGGACTGACTTAGTATCAAGTGTTTTGATAAGTCACTCATGAGATTAAGTTGTAATAATAATGTAACCACTCCTATATTATTCATGTAGAATTGAAATAAATATACAGAAGTGATTTGCACAGCCAATAAGAATTAAAAAAAAAATTCTGTAGCATCAAGGAAGAGAGAAATGCTTGGAAAGTGAACACATTAAAAAAACAGTATTTATAAAGTCTGACAAATAGTTTTACTGGAACTTCCTTGCTAGAAATAACAAGTTCAACAGTTTTTGTCCTGATGCTCTATGTTCCTTATGCCCAAGTTGGAGACAACTGCTTTGATTTTAACAATAAGAAAACAGGAGCCTGAGCTTCTGTTGAATGATACCTGCTATAAGCCAAAAAATAAACCAGCAAAAGTAATAAATGTTTATTTAATCCTATCTAAAATGAATTAATGATGCCCTTACCTGTGGCATATTTCAGCGTCTTTATATATTTCTAGACAGGCAAAGCTGTACCTGGCTCAGAAAAATATTTTACAATGCAGAAATGTAACATAAACATTTTCAGCAAGGTGAACAGATATATTTGTTTCCCAAGATCAGTTGCTCTCAGTGAGATTTACTGAAGAGGAATGGTTACAAATCTATGAACATTTTAGCAAAATAGCAACATAATAGCATACATGAATATATAATACCTCTTGTCAGGCAGAAATGGAAAGTAGCGCTAATAGATAAGAAAAGTAAAGAAATGAGAACAATATGTTTAAGTCGATTTCCTAAGAAAATGAAGCACAAAAAAATATACTTGTCTGTTTGTCTGCCTGGAATACTCCTCCGAGAAGTGTCAGATAAATCTGATAACTAAATTTGATAAAGACATGTGTGGGGAAGAAGTTATTAAGTTTCTACAAATTTCTTGAAAATCATTTTGCTTGCATACTGTTAATGCCCTTTATATTTCTTTTGTAAAAAACTCCAGGTTTTAGTTCATATCTGTGCTAGCAGTAAGAAATGACACTGACACAGCACAGTGGCTGACAGGGAATATCCTGAAGGAAAAGGAAAATATAAGATTATGTTGGTAAGAGAGATTAGGGCAAGATTCGGTTCAAGGGTAAGACACCCAAATGTACAGTCTGAATGTAGGTTTGTACATTCCCATAACCGTCAGTGGTGATCGTGTCAGCGGAGCAGGATTCAGTTCAGCCCAACAGAACACGTGACTGATCAGTGGACTGACCAAACTGTGGTGAATATTTGTGGCATACCCTTACCCAGAGAGCCCCACTATTCAAATAGCATTTTAAAACTTCAAAAAGCTTGTACTGGAGAATTACGATAATTTTATTGTACCCTTAGAATGAGCCCTTCTGTGCAAGAATTTCGTGGCCTGATGATAAAGTGCAAGGGCACAGAGCTTATAATTAGAATCATGCATCATTGGAGAATCCATTACAATTTATGTACTTACAGAGAGTTAACAAGTCCTCCTGAACACATATGGTATTTCACAGCCTCAATAATGAAATGCAGTAACATTTGTAATACGTTTTCTATCAAAAAAGTTTAGTCACCATCTTGTCTGAGTGACTAGAGGCTACAGTCACGCTTACTTCAAACATCTCAGATTTTTAAATCTTAAATTAATTTTTCAGACCAGACACCATAATTAGAATCTCCTTAATGTCCTTCATTAATATAAAAGTCACAACATACAGACTAACTTTCTAATGTAATTGCCCAAAACTATTACAAAAGGTAATCTAGGAATTGGTTCTGTTTTATCTGTAGTAATGAGTCTTCTATATTGTCTACATTTTCACACAGCGGTTATGAAGCTTTGCTCTGTGACTTCTGTTTCCCTTGGGCTCTATTTCAACTTGTATCAGTGCAAGGCAATGAGCAAGTTTTCAAGGTAACAGTTTCTGTTAACCTCAATAATACGAAAGTTTACAGAAGGGTTCCACTGGCCAAAGAACACTTGTGTTTAACCTTTTTTTTTTTTTTAAATTAGCAAAACTTAATTAGTTCTAAATATAAAAAAAGGAAGAGACACATAAAGATACTAAGATAAAGAACTGAAAATATGGTCCATGTTTCTTTCTATTCCTGTAAAATTATGCTGTTAATAAAATGTACACGTCACAGATATACTTGTTTTTAATATAATGCATACTGAATTAAATATAATGAATATTATTCTTTTGGTGATCAACACATAAGCAGTATTTCTGTATTCTGACATCACAGTTTCAGTCTCACTTCTTTGGTTATCTTGCAAATGAGTAGTTAAAAGAAACAAGTTTGAGAGAATACTGTCTTTTAATGACTAAGACTCTGCAGATAAAGTCATCTGGATAAACATACATGCAGTGTATTTACAGCAATTATAACCATGGTCAATATGCATCTTTAGACAGAACTGAGCTGTAAGCCAAAAAAATACCTATAATAAACACTCTAAACCATTATTCCAGGATTTGTCCTGGAATAATAATAGTAATAATAATAATAACAAAAAAATTAAAAGCACCGTTCTATAGTGTTAAGCTTGCCATATTTTGCTGTGGTGAATTTTCCCAGATAGAGAATTCCAAAAGCAGGGCCCCAGATAAAAATCCCCTAAATTCATTATCTTTAATCCTCACAATTCTGCTGCAAAAAACTAACACAGCTCATCTCAGAAGTGCCATATATACCAAAGGTGTCATACAGGGCAGCTAATGGGAGCAGTTGTTTCCTGGATTGAAAAAACAGACTTTATCAAACTGGGATTATCATCGTTTTGAGGATTGTCACTGAACATCACTTGCAGTCAGCTATGAAAATGGAACCAGAGTGGTAAGCATCCTGCACTAGAAGCTATTTAAGGATGATGTAAGCCCTCGAGACAAATGGATAGAGATTGAGTCTTTGAAAGTTTTCTGAGGTCTTCACGGACTAATTTCAACTGAGTTTGTTATAATGAAAAAAACAGGGACCCCCATCATCAGAAAGCAAAGCATGCACCTTCATCACACGCTGTAGATGAAAAAAGGATTTTTATGCTGTTCATCTTGCATGGAAAAAAAGGGGCAATTTGTCCACTTAGAAAAAATGGGGTCAAACACCTTCCAAATCCCCAGAACTTCTTTAATTTATTTATCCAAATGCTTCACATCTGGACAAGTATTACTTCTTTTTTAAGATTAGGTAACAGCAAATATTTTTAAAATCTGTGTATTTCCATTAACCACTTCACAAATGTGAGGATGATAATGAAATTGTAAAATACAGGCCTTGTAAAAAGAAGTAGCGGAATGATAGTGCAAAACAAAAATAACTCAGAGGAGCGTTGTATAGAATATGAACAGGTGAAATGGTAAGCTGAAATTTTATGGGATCTTACATATAAGCACCCTCATAAAGAATTAGTAGTTCCACAGCACAATCCTCTGAAGTGTCTTTTAGAGGAAACGAAGGGGTTTTAAAGCAAAGACATATACACATAACTCATGTTTCTACACAGACAAAAAAATCAAAAAGTTAATTTGGGAATTTAAGATGAAGAAATTAAGCTTAATTATTACCTAAAACATCCCATGGGAGAACATTTATTTAAATATATTTTGCAATTTAAATATAATTAGCATGATATTAGCAATTCCAAAAACAAACACATAAATTGGCAATTCAAAATGTTGTCTTGATTTCATTTTTGTTCAACATAAATGTACAACTTAGAAATATTTCTCTCATTTTGTTTAACAAATTGCTATATTATAATAGAGAAGAGATGTAACATATTAGACATGCTCAAATCCAAGTAAAAATGGGAAGCTGAAGGTGCCAAATACTTCTCCAAATGTATTTATCACTTTGCAATGGTCAATCCTTAAAATCTAACTATAACTGTTACTTTTTTGGTAGTGAGCGAAATGACATATAACAACTTCTCTTGGTGCACCTTTTTGGCACTGGCTTCACAGGTCATGCTTCAGTTTGGAGAATGAGGCCCCACGACTGGCCCACTCTAAGTCTGTGTTTCTGGGCCATTTCTCAAAATGGAGCATCTGTTGTTTCTTATTTCCCTGTTCTACTCTTTCAATAGCCCGTGTGTGTCTGCTAACATCTAGACTCGGAGCACATGGCTTGCTGCAGCGTCACAAGCTGCTTCATTACCCTGGGAGCACCAACTAATCCTGGCTCCTCTCCATCATTCTTCCCTCCACTTGCTGGTTACTCGTGAGAAGTCTGGACTTGGTGGTCCATCTTTTGCAGCAGATACAGCAGAGGAAGTGCACACTTTTCCAG
>VYZW01009510.1:0-30014 GCA_013401315.1 Balaeniceps rex
GGCTTCGCGCTTGCAGACTCTTGTCCTACTGGGGGACTTTAACCACCCCAACATCTGCTGCAAAAGTAACACGGCGAGCTGTAGGTAGTCCAGGAGATTCCTGGAATGCATTGAGGATAACTTCTTAAGCCAGGTAATAGACATCCCCACTCAAGGGGATGCAATACTGGACCTGATGGTCACCAATGCAAGTGGACTCATCAGTGACATCAAGATTGGAGGTGGCCTGGGCTGCAGTGATCACACACTGGTGGAATTCACGCTCCTGAGGGACATTGGAAAAATGAGGAGTATAGTCAGGACCCTAAATTTTAGGAAAGCAAACTTCCAGCTCTTCAAGGAGTTAGTCAGAAGGACCCCCTGGGAAATGGTCCTCAGGGACAAGGGAACAGAACAGAGCTGGCAGATCTTTAAGAATGCCTTCCATAGAGCGCAAGAGCTCTTAGTCCCCAGGTGTAAGAAACCAAGAAAGGAAGGGAAGAGACAAGCATGGCTGAATCGAGACCTGCTGGTCAAACTAAAGAGCAAGAAGGAACTGCACAGGCAGTGGAAGCAGGGATGGGTATCCTGAGAAGAGTACAGGGACACTGCCCAGTTGTGTAGGGAAGGGGTCAGGAAGGCCAAGGGGCGGCTGGAGCTGAATTTAGCAAGGGATGCAAAGAATAACAAGAAGGGCTTCTACAGGCATGTCAACCAGAAAAGGATGGCTAAAGAAAGCATACCACTCCGATGAACCAGAAGGGTGACCTAGTATCAACAGACGAGGAGAAGACTGAGGTACTCAACAATTTTTTTGCCTCAGTCTTCACTGGCAACCTCTCTCCTCACCCCTCCCGAGTTGATGGACCACAAGATGGGGACCAGGGGGGTAAAGCCCCTCCCACTGTAAGGGAAGATCAGGTTCGTGACCACCTGAGGAACCTGAACATACATAAGTCTATGGGACCTGATGAGATGCATCCCAGAGTCCTGAGGGAGTTGGCTGATGTAGTTGCCAAGCCACTGTCCATAATATTTGAAAAGTCATGGCAGTCAGGTGAAGTCCCCCATGACTGGAAGAAGGGAAACATTGTGCCCATTTTTAAAAAGGGAAGAAAGGAGGACCCTGGGAATTACCGACCTGTCAGCTTCACCTCTGTGCCTGGCAAGATCATGGAACAGATCCTCCTAGAAGCAATGCTAAAGCACATGGAGGACAGGGAGGTGATTTGAGACAGCCAGCATGGCTTCACCAAGGGCAAGTCCTGCCTGACTAACCTGGTGGCTTTCTATGATGGAGTAACTGCATCAGTGGACAAGGGAAAAGCAATGGATGTCATCTATCTGGACTTCCAAAAAGCCTTCGACACGGTCCCCCACAACATCCTTCTCTCTAAATTGGAGAGATATGGATTTGATGGGTGGACTGTTCGGTGGATAAGGAACTGGTTGGATGGTCGCAACCAGAGGGTAGTGGTCAACGGCTCGATGTCCAAATGGAGACTGGTAACAAGTGGTGTTCCTCAGGGGTCCGTACTGGGACCAGTGCTGTTTAATATTTTCATCAATGACATAGACAGCGAGATCGAGTGCACCCTCAGCAAGTTTGCAGATGACACCAAGCTGAGTGGTGCAGTTGACACGCCTGAGGGACGGGATGTCATCCAAAGGGACCTGGACAGGCTGGAGAGGTGGGCCTGTGCAAACCTCATGAGGTTCAACAAGGCCAAGTGCAAGGTCCTGCACCTGGGTCGGGGCAACCCCCGATATCAATACAGGCTGGGAGATGAGGGGATTGAGAGCAGCCCTGCGGAGAAGGACTTGGGGGTACTGGTGGATGAAAAGCTGGACATGAGCCAGCAGTGTGCGCTTGCAGCCCAGAAGGCCAACCGTATCCTGGGCTGCATCAAAAGAAGCGTGGCC
Source organism: Balaeniceps rex (assembly GCA_013401315.1). Lineage (NCBI taxonomy): Eukaryota > Metazoa > Chordata > Aves > Pelecaniformes > Balaenicipitidae > Balaeniceps > Balaeniceps rex. Next base: position 1,903 of record VYZW01009510.1, read on the forward strand.
AGCAGGTCGAGGGAGGTGATTCTGCCCCTCTACTCGGCTCTGGTGAGACCCCACCTGGAGTACTGCGTCCAGCTCTGGAGCCCTCAGCACAAGAAGGACATGGAGCTGTTGGAGCGGGTCCAGAAGAGGGCCACAAAAATGATCCGAGGGCTGGAGCACCTCTCCTATGAGGACAGGCTGAGAGAGCTGGGGTTGTTCAGCCTGGAGAAGAGAAGGCTGTGGGGAGACCTTCTTGCGGCCTTTCAGTACTTAAAGGGGGCCTATAGGAAAGATGGGGACAGTCTTTTTAGTAAGGCCCGTTGTGACAGGACAAGGGGTAATGGTTTTAAACTAAAGGAGGGTAGATTTAGGCTAGATATAAGGAAGCAATTTTTTACGCTGAGGGTGGTGAAACACTGGAACAGGTTGCCCAGGGAGGTAGTGGAGGCTCCATCCCTGGAAACATTCAAGGTCAGGTTGGACGGGGCTCTGAGCAACCTGATCTAGTTGATGATGTCCCTGCTCACTGCAGGGGGGTTGGACTAGATGCCCTCTAAAGGTCCCTTCCAACCCAAAGCATTCTATGATTCTATGGCTGTCTTCTTAACCCAGCAGCAATGCTATGGAGCCAGGTTATCAGCCCAGGATTTCAGAGAATATCTGCTAGTCTGTTCCTAATAGACTAGTGTAGTCTGTCAGCATATTTGTCCTCGTAATAGTTCCAAATTTTTAACAGATTTTGGCCAATAAGTGCAAAATATTGCCTTGCCCTGGAAAAAGGAACAAATCTTAATAACACAGGTATAGAAACAAGAAGAGTATTTTAAACTGAAGTTCTTTAAGAAAAGAATAGCTTTTTGCTGTGGTGATACAGCATAAATCTAAATCAGGGCAAAGTATTCTAATTTGGGTCATTGGAACTGATTTCATATTAATATTATTAATTCAAATTCATAACGTTAATATAAAGAATAAAAAAATTTAAACCATTCATTGTCATGTCCAGGAATGGATATAAAAATGGGTGAATTTTCAGCTTTAAGATAGCAACATTATAGAGTTTTCAGGAAGGACTGGAAGTAGAGACTCAGATCAATCAATGTTTTAACTTCAAAAATCAGGGGAAGATAGCCATTGAAGCAATGGTAGATTGTAACTATAGTGGTAGACAAAGTACATTTGCTGCAGACAAAAGCCATTTGAGTTAGTTATAAAGACACTGTTACTTTTATCTGTCCCATTTCTTTGAAGTGATTGGGCCAAAATCTACTCTCATTTGCACAAGCAACATTTTGATTACTTGTGCTGAGCTGAAGCCAGTTACACTGGCTTAGCTGGGGACATAATTTAGTTTAATAGCTGTAAAAGGGTAATAGAAGTGTTTAGACTTGTAAAATGATTTTTTTTTTTAAATGCATGGTGAGTAGAAGCCTCTACTTAACAAAACTGTATTGCAGAGTAAAAGTGAAAAGAAAGAAACTGTGCAGATTTCTAGTTCAGGAATGTTGAACATCTCAGAGCAGCAGAAGTCTACTGTAATAAGCAGACTCTGCATCTATTTCTGTACCATAACATAAAAATCTGCTTTTAAAAAAATTTCCTTTAAAAATTAAATTTGAAATATGCCCTTTTCACTAAGCCAATATAACCAATAGTGAATTAGGGAAAATTTCATTATTCTCTCCCATGAAAGAACTAATTCTTTTAGACCTCTGTGGGATTTCTCTTCACTGTACACTGCCATAACAAGCTGAGGTGAGAATGTGACATAGATTAGAATATAAGTAGAAACTGTCTCTTAAAACATTTAAGACAGGAGCGGACATAGAGTACCATTAAGAGTTGGAGCGCTTAGTGGAAGAATTCCTGCTTTGCAAGAAATATTTTCTGGATGACCTAACATGACTTATCCCTTCTAAGATTCTGCAAAATGGCAAAATAAAGTTGTCTCTGGTGTGTAGATTTTTTTAATATGCACGCTAATGGTCTATGGACCTAGAGTCAGAGTACGTTTCTGAAACATTTTAGCCAACATGGTAAGTACTTTAACAACAAAACCCAGAGGTGTTGGTGTTACCCATGTTAAAATACATGCAGAGATCTTTCCTTTGAACAGCCCTGTCTTTGAGGTAGTGCCAGGACAATTTGACAGAGAAATCACCTTTGCAAAGTAACATGCATTTTGCCAGGCACAAAAAATCTGTCTTTATATAACTAGATTATAAACTTTTGAAAAAATGCAGTTCTCAGGCACTCACTTCTCAGGGACCCCCTACTACCCACAGCAAACGCCATGGCTTCCCTTCCTTGGAACAGGGGCTGTCCACACAAAAAAGAGCAAGGAAGAAGAAGGCTGAAGCCATAGCCTTGGCACATGTCACTCTGCATGTGGAGCATCTGTTCCCAAATTCACAACTATTCCATCTCCCAAACTCACGAATGTATATGCATTAAGCATATGAAATAGAGTCTTAGGGAGAGAGTACTGTCATTCCCCATGACTCCCTTCAGCTGACTTGGAATATACATTTTGCCCCAGCAGTGCTAAAGTGAGAGCTAGACTCCTCCATTGCTTCCAGTAAATGAGCTTTAATATTTGCACAGAAAGAGCGACTGTGTCTTATGCTAGTAACGCATGCAGATTAATACTTTTCTGTAGTACAAAAATTGCATGACACTGCTTTCTCATTCCTCCTTCCCAAGTGATAATTTTACAATGATTAGAATAAGTAAAATTTTGTCATTTTGAGTCTGTTTTTCCTATTGTTTCCTGTATTCTAAAGCCATGCCATCCAAAAGACATTCAGAAAATAAAATCTCAGATACAAAATCCCTGTTTAAATACACTGAAGTTGATTTACTACATATGTTAAGCATAGGAAAAGAGAATACTAAACTGTTCCCTTGGGGTTGCTATTTGAGACCTCAATCCCTTATACTAACGGGCTCACACGGGGCTTCCATGTGACACATGTTCTAATTTTTAAGTCATAGGTATAAACAATTTTACCTGTTATCAAATCTGACATATAAAAAAAATCTCATTAATCTCATTTTTATGTACTGTAATGAGATTCCTGGGTGCATATAAAACACTATGACATATATGACCTATTATGACCTATGAAGATTACAGTGCCTCTGGCAATAATTAGTAAATGCACCTTGAATTTTAAATAAATAGATGTTTGAGTAGTACCCAAAGAAGAAAGGAAAAAAAAAAATGTACATATGCCATTCCCTAAAGCCAATAGAAAAGTTCAGTCTGATTATAAGCTGCTTTATTGTCTGATCTGAATGTCAACAGGAATAACAAAATACCTGTACTGGAGTGTGTGTCTCCTTATCTCTCTATACATAAAAATACCTGCCAAAGGCATAGACATAATTATTTGAACAAGGCTATTGCACTAAAAGGATTCTTTTTAACTCTCCAGTTCACTGTGCTGCATTACGTACTTAAAATATAACACAAATTATTCACTGTCTGTGCTAATGTTACAGTTTAGAAGAAAAAAAAATCTCCAACTTAAAATAGTTATGCATGAATACAACAGTCATGAGTTCAGGACCTAATTAAAGAGAATAGAAAGGGTGGGGTTTTTTTCTTGTTTTAATTCTGTTGTCATTTTTTTCCTATTAAAGAACTAGAAACAGAAAAACAGAGGAAAAAAAAAACATGAAAACAACAGGTAAGCCAGTTCTGAAAAGTGATTTAAGGACCAAGAGGAATTAAGTAAGGTTCTTACGTGCTCAGATGTAAAACTAAGATCCAGAACAATCTTTCTTAGCCGTTGCCTGACTGTAAAGAAGCCTAAACCACCTAGGAAGCTGCCTCTTTACCTCAGCATTCTTTTGGCACCTGCAACGTTGTACTGTGTTCAGACCTGATCAGACTTGCTCAAACTCTAACCCTTTGGCTTAAAAACCCAGGCAAAATAATATTTACGTCTTTAAATTCTAGTCAGCTGTGAAAAGTAGGAGCTACCTGATCAAGTGAGCTGGAGGTCAGCCCCCAGTGTTTCCTTCACTTTACAAATGAAGACAACTGGCATTTCAATGGTTCAGTCCATGACATCTTCAAATGGCATTTTTAAAGTAGATGAGATACCCTAAAAATGTCTTTTCCTCTCTACTGCCTTTAAAGGCACTCTGCCATGATTAGTATAGACGCAGCTGTCTAAACCTGTTGTAGGCGATAAAAACAGCTTAAACTGTAAATACTAACAGGCAGCAGGTAATTGGGTGTATGTGTCTGTGTATGGGCAAATGTCTGAAATTGAGCTTTTGTATTTTCAAGCAGAAACTTGCTACTTGCTAGCTACAACCAGTATGGACTGGTCGTAAATTCTGATAACACTTGGACTGAACAAAAGTGACACATCCTGAATCCTACAATTAATAGAGAGACACGAGAGAGAACCACCAATCAGGAAGTTAAGCATGTGCACATGCACTGTTTAGGTGGGAAAGCCTGGGGTTTGGGTTTCTGGAAAGAAATATAGTATTCAAAAGAAGGGCTCCTGAGAAGTGGTCTCAGAAAGAAAAAGAGGGTCTGAAAAGAAGGTGGTGAATGTCCTGACTGGAGGAAAGATACTGGAGGAGGGGGATGATCCTGGAGATCAAAGAGCTGAGTGGAGATGAATGCTGGGGGATGCCCAGGGACTTTGGCCTAAACTGGTAGCTGCAAGCAGCTGCACAGCACAAACTGAAACAACTTTCTGCCTCACTTTCCTGGGCAGCAGGGACCTCCCTGTGGGGAAGGGAAATTGAGACCTAGTGAACACAGCAGTTTGTAGAGCAAGTGAGTGAGTGTGTGAAATAGTCAAACAGGGTAAAAGCTCTAGTATTGAAGGTTCTTAAATAAATCCCAGTATCCAGCTCCACTGCAGGTTGTTGATTACCTGTGATAAAAACTTACGTGCCTGAAGTTGGGCAAGGTAAATTCTGTCTAAATTGATGTGACTGGGCCTATCATGAAAAGCAATTGTAACCAGTTTCTTTTTTGTCATATAGTCATGAGAGGACATTTCCCATAATAAAAGAGGCATGGACCTCTCCAGGACGCTAAGCAACCACATCTCAGTACTTATCTCAGCCTGACAGCATTCCTTCCTGTCAGCAAACATCAGCTGCTGTGCAGATGAGTGTGGGAACACCTACACTTCTTTCTCAAGCTCATGAAAGCTGTCATCACATACAAAGAATGCACCTTTGCTGGTGGCAGAAATCAAGCAAAGAAGCAAAACTCCATGGGCAAGTGTTCAGGGCAAGGACCCCTGTTCCCAGGATTAATCTGGGGTTTTATCCAGAAACTACACAAAACATGTAAATAGTATTGTAGGAAGAGACAGATCTCACAGATAAGATGTTGCCTATAAGACTAACTGTAGCTTATCATCAGGATCCAAAGAACTGTGGTCCAGAAGATGAACGAGGTACCTCAAATGACTGAAGTGGAATTCAAGTATTCATTTCTCAGGTATGACACTATTCCCATTCTGTCTCATGTACTGCTTCATTCCAAACCAGCCAAACTCTTTCATCCTTTACAGTTCCAACGTTAGCATTTCCTTCACACCGAAGTTCTGTTTAAGAGGCTGCCAAGATATGCTTCAGTTCGGACAGCTTTAAATAGATCCATGCCTAAACCATGTCAATGCCCGATGACTACTTAGAAATTACTTGTCCTTGTCCATGACATTTAATGAGCTTCACCTTGTAGATAATCTCAGAATATTTTGCATACATTACAGTCCATATCAAGCATAATGACAGTGACCTCTGCTATCTACTAAGGAAGTTTTTGAGTAGAAGATTTTGTAAGGGCCATGAGAGCATCCAGGAGGCTCCTGGAGGTTTGGCTGTCAGGGCTCTGGACCAGCTCAGAGCCAGTGCAGCCTAGGGTGACTCCTTCTCGGTGGTGATCCTGGGAAGAGGGTCCCAGGTGCCTTTGGGTTGAACCCTGGTCTAGGGAGGTGCTTTCAGTTGAGGCTCTCACCTTGGTCCTGCCAGAGCTCCAGCTCCAGCCCCTGCCAGCCTGCAGCCATGTTCCCACTGAGCTGCAACTACCTGTGGACCAACATTCCAGCCTGGGGACTCAGGGAGGTACCCGATGCCTCAGGCCAGGGCGGCATTTACTATAAAGACTTCACTATGAATCCAACCTAAACCACAGAAATGAAAACCAAAAATTTATATTTAAGGTTGAGTTTGCCTCATTGGTGGCTATAAGTAATCTTAAAATTTCAGCGAGAACTCTGCTGTTGTTTTGTCTTAACCCTTTAACTTTTCATAGTTATGATATTTTATTTCTTTCCCTTTTAACTCCAGAGGAGTTATTTTTCATCTGCTTATTTACTTTCTCACTCACTGTTTTGTGATAGTACATCTTAATTTAATATCCCATAACTTTAATGGAGAAAAGATTCTTGTATTCATTAAAGAGTGTATTGTACCAACCAGAGAAAGAACAAACCTTTCCTTAAAAGGGTGATTTTCCCATTAGCCAGGGAATTTACCTTGAATGATGGATACTCTTGTTGGAATCCCTACGTTACCTCTGCAAATGCTCGGATGAATGCTCTGTTCACTGAGCTGAGTCAAGAGGGTGTTCATACAAGAGGCAAAGTGTCCTTAATAGCCAGTGGAGACAAATTTAGGGCACCTCAGGTAGTCCTTTCCACAAATCTCTTTCTCTTGAACATAGAGAAATCCTATGAAAATTAACCTCCTTTCAGTCTATCTCATTTCCTTTGGAACTATTTAACTTTGTACAAATAATTAGCCATTTGCAGGGTAACACAGCAGGGCTGCCTTGAATATTTAATTTTTTCCTTCAGTGAATTGTTTATACAGAGTGGAACAGCTCCAAGAGAAGTTACTGGGGAATAATGGATACAATAAAACCCATATCAGAATTAGGAAAGTTGATAGGTATAGAAGACTCTTGAGATCTTGTCAGAGATTATGGATCTGACACAACTGGAACTTGAACATGATTAGTGAAAAACAATGACAAATCTTTGTGTATACAGTGAGGGGTTGACAGCTGACAATCATTACTGGAAATGAGATCTCTGAGTCATAACAGTTAGCTCTGAAAATGTCAGGTCAGTGCAGCAGCAGTCAAGAAAACAAATGTAATTCTAGGAATTATTATGAAAGAAATGGAAAACAAAATAGAAAACTTCATTATGCCCTTTTTGTAGAAACCCCTGGTATATGTACATCTGAATATTGTGTACAATTCTTACTGGTGAAAACATTATAGTAGAACTGGAAAAGGTCTGGAGATGTGTGAAAAAAATGTTTAAAAGTATCAAATTGTAGAAGGAACTATGGAATAGGTTACAGTTTTTACAGCCCAGAAAAGCGGCAAGTGAGAGAGTTATATAAAGATACATAAAGTCATGTATGTCATGAAGAAAATGTATAGGAGATAAATATTATAAGAACTAAGAACATCCAAAAAGAGAAGAAGGTAATACATAAACAATTTCTTCATTCAGTGTATATCCTTGGCAGAGAACATTGTTGATGCTAAAAACTTGCACGGGTTCAAGCATGGACTGTGTGAATTCATAGAATCAAAGAAAAACAACTGAGGAGTATTAAAAACAGATTTCCGTCTTTTCAGAATAGGCTTAGCCATCTCCAGTTGCTGAGCATTGCATATCACTGGAAACTGCAGGAGGCAGTGGTATAGCCTAATTGTGTTTTCATGTTCTTTTCAATATCTCACATAAATGCCTGTCAATAGCCATGTTGCGGTTTTGGTGTTTTTTCAGTTTTTAGAAACTGAGGTCCAGAGAGAGAAGGTGAATTCTCCAAGGTAACACTCAATCAACATCAGAGATAGAGAAAAGAAATAACTGTCTCCTGGCTGTCATCCTTGTGTTTCATCCCTGAGACAGAAAGCAACCCTTGCCTGTTTAATGCATGTCTCAAACATGACTAGATGCATTAAGTTAAAAAAAAAAAATTAAAAAATCACTAACAAAATCTGTATGCGATAAAATGGGTTTTAAAAAGTAATACACTGCAGAGGGGAGAATGTCTGACAGCAGGCATTATGTCTCACACTGTGTCTTGGAGTGTGTGTGTATTCTGCACACAAACACTGCCATGTATCTCATAGAATCATAGAATCATAGAATGCTTTGGGTTGGAAGAGACCTTTAGAGGTCATCTAGTCCAACCCCCCTGCAGTGAGAAGGGACATCATCAACTAGATCAGGTTGCTCAGAGCCCCGTCCAACCTGACCTTGAATGTTTCCAGGGACGGGGCCTCCACTACCTCTCTGGGCAACCTGTTCCAGTGTTTCACCACCCTCATTGTAAAAAATTGCTTCCTTATATCTAGCCTAAATCTACCCTCCTTTAGTTTAAAACCATTACCCCTTGTCCTGTCACAACAGGCCTTGCTAAAAAGACTGTCCCCATCTTTCCTGTAGGCCCCCTTTAAGTACCGAAAGGCCGCAAGAAGGTCTCCCTGCAGCCTTCTCTTCTCCAGGCTGAACAACCCCAGCTCTCTCAGCCTGTCCTCATAGGAGAGGTGCTCCAGCCCTCGGATCGTTTTTGTGGCCCTCTTCTTCCAACAGCTCCATGTCCTTCTTGTGCTGAGGGCTCCAGAGCTGGACGCAGTACTCCAGGTGGGGTCTCACCAGAGCCGAGTAGAGGGGCAGAATCCCCTCCCTCGACCTGCTAGTCACGCTTCTTTTGATGCAGCCCAGGATACGGTTGGCCTTCTGGGCTGCAAGCGCACACTGCTGGCTCATGTCCAGCTTTTCTTCCATCAGTACCCCCAAGTCCTTCTCCGCAGGGCTGCTCTCAATCCCCTCATCTTTGAGCCTGTATGATATTGGGGGTTGCCCCGAACCAGGTGCAGGACCTTGTACTTGGCCTTGTTGAACCTCATGATGTTCGCACAGGCCCACCTCTCCAGACTGTCCAGGCCCCTTTGGATGACGTCCCGTCCCTCAGGCGTGTCAACTGCCCCACTCAGCACTGGTCCCAGTAGGGACCCCTGAGGGACACCACTTGTCACCGGTCTCCATTTGGACATTGAGCCATTGACCACTACCCTCTGGATGCGACCATCCAACCAACTCCTTATCCACTGAACAGTCCACCCGTCAAATCTGTATCTCCCCAATTTAGAGAGAAAGACGTTGCGGGGGACCGTGTCAAAGGCTTTACAGAAGTAGAAGTCCAGATAGATGACACCTGTTGCTTTTCCCTTGTCCACTGAAGCAGTCACTCGTTCACAGAAAACCACTAGGTTAGTCAGGCAGGATTTGCCCCTGGTGAAGCCATGCAAGCTGTCTGTATTTCTCTCTGTTTGATTAGGCTCAGCTGGATGCAGTATTCTTGATCGAGGCACAATACAAAGAAATGCTCTTTTTTCTTCCTGTAAGAATAAAAGTGTCCCCTTTTTTCCTTTCTTTCTATGCAGCAGGTTCCTAAGTAGTCTGAACAAATCCAAAGGTCTTGATTCCCTAATGTGTTGGGATACCAAGGGCACATGAGTATTTATATCAACATACTTGGGTATGAAAAAATGTGGTTGTAATGTTTCAAGAGGATTCCCACATTTCTTACTTTGAATGAAATGATTTTACATAGGTCTAAGCGGGAGAAAAGGCCCTCTCTTAAAAAACAATGTGAAGATAATGACTAGCTATACAAAATTGAAATCCTAGTTTCCATGATCTGAAAGAAAATATTTGCACCTTACTTTTACCTAATTTCACTGTAGTGAGCACCAGAAGTACTGTGTTCATGACGTAAAGGAGAATGCAATTGCCTAGTAGTATGAAGGGAAGGAAAAACCCTTTGTTATTGCTATAATTTTTGAACACAGAGACTGCTTTCTCTTGAGATACCACCAAGAAGGAAGATATTCCAAGAAGGAAGAAAGGAATGAAGATATGTCACCTTCTTTACAGGAGCATCTACTGGAGTAAATGGAGCAGGCTGCATTGTTGTACTGACTTATATGCTCGTGCAAATGTTCAGATCTTCCTGAATCAATCATCCTGTTGTTATGTAATATCATGTTTGTGTAAAAAATGTTCTCACTTAAAAATAAGGTGAGCCATTGCAATATCACTTACATAACTATGTTCATTTTACAGTGTATCTGGCCACCCGCTCACAAGACAAAGTGCTGACCACTAGGGGTTATCATGGCAATATTTTCAGTAAAGTTCACAGAGCTTACCTTTTCCTCCCATAATAACACAAGGCAAACTCTGAATGTCCTCATTGCTGTTACCTTATTTGCTTTGTTTGCTAAGGCCATAAACTTTCCAAGCACCTATTCTACTCCCTAAATATTTTAATACAGTGACCTTTATGGTTATTTTTAAATCTGATAGACTCTTATTTTAATGGAGAAAATTCAATTAACACATTCACATTTAGCTCTAACAGTCCCTCTGCTGGAAAGAAAATACTTTTCAACTACAGCTCTAGTCTTAGTTACTTACAAGTACGGAGAGAGTGATGCTAAGATTCAGACAATGCTGTTGTAGTTATTATCTATATTTTAAAAATAAGGTTTACTGTGTTTAGGAATATTTACAACTCATTCACAACTAGAAATGCTCATCCATCCCTCTTCCTGTGCTTCCACACTTTACCAGTCAATTTAGAAAGATGGGCAGGAGTTAAAATTTCCCTTTCATAAGAAATACATTTTGGAAAAGAAAAAAACCAAAACCTTCACCTGGAAGAAAATATTCAAAAATAAATATGCATGATATGATAAAATTACAGAATAACTACATGCGTAATATTAATTTTACCTTCATTTTTTCATATTTATATAAAGCAAATATCTGAACAAAATTAGTCAAATTATTATTAAAGTAATAAACTCAGATTTACCCCATTGAAAAAAATTACTGAACTGTTAGATATTTCTACAGATGAAACTGCATTAGTTCAGTGAAAAACAGTTCTATCTAAAATATCTCAACAACACTTGATTGTATATCCTACAGAATTAGCAACAGAAGTGCAGGAAGATAGATGTTTCATTCAAGGCCCTGACCTTGTATACCACAGAGATGTACAGGAGTTTTCACTCAGGTGTGGGAAAAAAACCCTAAACCATACAGAGGCCACAATCCAGATTAAAGGGAACCTAAACCAGAGACTATCAGAAGAAGAGCACAAAAGAAGAATGCAGCTCACTGGCAGAATAGATCAAATATCCATCAATATCTGCTGAGGTTTTAAATGACCTTCAAGCCAGAAATAGGACTGGCCTGGAATAGGGATAGGTGGCAAAGCAGGAGTAGCCAAGGAAACAAAAAGACCTTATTGTTTGGTTTTATCTTCACTGAGAAGTGAAGTCTGAGAGTAAAGATACTCATATGCTTTACTATGTTTGAGGATACCTCCCTAAAGAGGGAAAAATCAGTTTCTTCCACTACACTTTTGTTTAACAGTTAGGCACAGTTCTCAATACCTCTTCCTGTATTTTGGAATTTAAATAAAAATATACAATTAATAAAGGCAACCATGTGCAACCATTCGTGCAAAAGACTCTCCATTTGTCTGTGTTTTGAAAAGCTGCTGAAGAAGTACACTCTGAGCTCCCACTAGTCTTCAACTATCCCTCTAAATAGGGGCTACTGAAAGAGTCAGTGCCAAGTGTCCACAAATCGCACCCTCCTTCTGTTCTGAGGATGGAAGAGGGATAACCATTGCTTTTGACACGGAACCTCTAGAAATAGTAATTTTCATAGAAGAAGGTATTCTTCTCAGAGGAAAGACCTTTCTGAGGACCAATTTTTTACCCATCTCAAAGACAATGAAACACAAGAACATACATGCTTTAATGACAGTAAATTCCATAATCATTTTGAAAAATATTGGGAAGAGGTTGAAATTACCTTTTCAGTCAGAACTGTCCATCCTCGATGTATGCATTGCTGCGGTTAGTGAGGTCATAATTAACTCTAAGGTCTAGTTCATCCTGCTGAAATGTACTCAGGTACTTTTTGAGTAACAGCATTACACAACAAGTTGTAGAACTGGGAGCTGGTGAATAATGCATTAAATCAAAATTGCAGGAGGAATTTAGATTTCCAGAACGTTGAGCTAACTGCAGCTTGACCAGCACTTTGGAGCAGACAGAGATCTTCCTGGCTTCTGAAGGAGTAATAGGAACTGCAGGAACTGTAGTCTGGCAGCTTGGAGAAGATGCTGGGATCCAGAAGGCTTGGTTCTGTTTCTAAACTGTCAAAGGATGGGTTTTTGCTCTTTTGTGCTCAAATTTTTTGTGGGGACAGGAAAATTCAGTTGAAACAGATTCATTTTCATGAAAAGTGACAGTTTCAAAGACTATCTGCTTTGTTGTAGAGTTTCCAGGCAGTTCCAATAAAAGTAACATCCATTTGGGAAAGAGAAACCACAGTTATATTTCCTTATTACAAGGCAATATTTGAAGAGGTTTTTTACCTACTATATCACACTGCAGTAGAATACTACATTCATAATATTTCTGAACAATAGCAGGCACTCTCTGAATGTTTAACACCCCACCTTGACCTGAACTAGAACTTCTAGTCCCAGAATTCCTTTCAGAATGAGGGGATTTGATGCTGATCCAAGAGAATCAGTTTGAAACAAGATGAAGTCAACGGCAAACTCACACAGGAAGGAAATGAAAAGCTGGGGCAGTCCTCCCCAGCCCATTTACAGCAGGTATAATCCCTCTGATGTTTTGGCAATGTTGCTTCACTGGTACTCTATGTTACAGTACTGCAGACTAACAGTTTATGTTAAGAGGGAATAATAGCTTGACTCCAAACTTTTTCACTTACTTTACAATGAAGTTAGACTCCATGGGAATTCTAACACTTCTTGACTTGTCATCAACGTTTTTATTCTTTTCATGACATTAATACCTGCTACTGTCTGTTTCAACTGCTTAGCTTAAGATATTTGTCCTGTTCTTGGGGTTTTCAGTTCTGAATTTCTTATCATTATATGTCAAACTTTGAGACTAGTTGTCTGCTTTCTATCACCTAATCTTAATATTTCATCATGCTGTTTTCTCTTTTAAAAACTCTTCCACAGGTTTATGTAAAGAGATTCAAGGTATACTGTAAATTTCATGTCTTTGTATAAATACAAAATTAAACAAAGAAACCTTTTTATTCCCCAATTAGTATTTGTGATAGAAATGTTTTTCATGGCAATCATGTGAAATAATTTCATATCTAGTGACAAAATTGGAATGGTTGGAGTCCAGTCTGCAACCGAGCTTTTATGCAGTTGGTATTTCTGCCAATGCTTTTTGCAGCAACTGCCTAGCTTCACTGTACAGTCCCGGTATGATCTGAGCATGCTGAATGAAATTTTCTTTTTTTTTTTCTTCTCTCTTTTTTAATGCATTGCTAAAACACAGGAGCAATTTCACTGGGCTTAGTTTGAATGATTACTGAGCTTCTCAAATTGAGGTGGACAAATAGACTACATTGATTTCACAGCTGAAAGTTAAAAATATAGAAATGTTTAGTCAAATATCAAGAGGTTTTGAAAGCAGAGCAATAGTTCATGTGGACACACAATAGGAAGAAACCTTTACTCTGCAAAGGAAGACAATTTTGTTCAATTGTAATCTGTTGTTCCTACTTTTCATGAGGGAAGTAAAACTGGCACATGCCTCATAAGTGTGTGATATGAGTGCATATATAGAAAATAATTTTAGCAGAGGATACCAGAGGAGGATTTTTCTTTACTTAGCCATTCTTCTATTTGGTCTTCAGTACAGACAACTAATGTTAAGTTTTAAGGCAAAAAAAATAGTTTCATAAATAAATATTGTGCATTGTGCAAAAAGAAATAGTTAAACCAGATAAGCAACTGAAGTTCTTCAAGTAGAGCTGTGTAGCCTCAAGAAGACAAAGTTGGGGGGATAGGAGGGGACCGACGGCAAGGACTTATCCATGTGTATGAATGCCTGATAGGGGGCAGTGAAGAAGGTTGAGTCAGAATTTTCTCAGTGGTGTCCAGTGAAAGAACAAGAGGCAATGGGTAAAAACGCTTTACTCTGAGAATGGTCAAACATTGTAACAGGTTGCTCAGAGGTGTTTGGGAGTTTGGGTTTGGGAGTCTCCATTCTTGCAGCTATTCAAAACCTCACTGGATGCATGTCTCGGCAACCCGCTCTAGGTAACCCTGCTCTGAACATAAAGGCTGGACTAGACAATCTCCAGAGGTCCCTGCCAATGTCAATTATTCTGTGATTTCTGTGAAAACATCTGAACTATTTTTTCAACTTTCTGCTCCTAGAGGTAGACCTTTGCACGTGCTCAGAGCTGCACCAGCCTTGACATGCTGAGAAACTCAATAATAACAAGCTCAGGCCAGGACGTAAGTATTGCTCTCCTGTGGCTTGTCTGGCTTGCTTGTGGCTTTGCTTATTAAATTGTTAAAGCATACTAAAGACACACGATTGAGATCAATACTAGCAAGTGCACTGGCAATGCTGTTTTCTTTTAAAATACGCTGGATGACTGCTTTATCACTCCTTCCTACAAACCTACTTTTCTACTTTCCTTGCCTATGAATGGGAGAGCTGGGTTTAATATTAAAACACTTATCTCCCAAATAAGCACCTTTGCTACTAGGTTCATGGTTTGTTTAGGCCCTAATACTGTTGAGCAGTATTATGTTTTTTAGCAGCTATAATGTTTTTTAGCCAGTAGAGATCTCAACAGAGAATTTTGTAATAGACATATATGGATGTATTTTTGTACATCTGCGTGTGTTCTCATGTGCACTCATGCACATATGTAATACTTGGTGATAGCTAGCAAAACCACTGCAGAGGGCTACTTCACAAGCACATGAGCTCACAAGAACCTTGTAAGGTGTTTATGTGTTTGGAAAAAAAAAACCCAAAACCCAAACCAAAAAACAACCAAACAAAAAACTATGGAAATTTGTTGCAAACGATACCTTATTACAAGCTGTAATTCAGAGGAGATTTTGCTAAGTATTTCCAACAGGCATGTGGCAATTCAAGATGATGACAAAAAGTTCACAAATGTTACAAGGTCCTTTACAATGTCAAGACCATTTTTTCCAATTTTATAGGTACAGAAACTAGCTATTCTGATGTTGTTAGTGTTATCTGGATAATGAATAACATATGTGTCCTGGTTTCAGCTGAGTTAGAGTTACTTTTCTTCCTAGTAGCTAGCATAGTGCTGTGTTTTGGATTTAGCATGAGAAGAATGCTGATAACACACTGATGTTTTAGTTGTTGCTAAGTAATGCTTAGACTAGTCAAGGACTTTCTTTTTCAGCTTCCCATGCTCTGCCAGGTGCACAAGAAGTTGGGAGGGGGCACAGCCCAAGATAGTTGATCCAAATCGACCAAAGGGCTATTCCATACCATATGACGTCATGCTCAGTATATAAACCGAGGGGAGTTAGCCGGGGGGCAGCGATCGCTGCTCGGGGACTGGCTGGGTGTCGGTCGGCGGGTGGTGAGCGGTTGCATCACTTGTTTTCTTTTCCCTGGGTTTTGTTTGTCTCTCTCGTTCTCCTTTTCATTACAATTATTATTATTATTATTATCATTATTATTATTACTATTATTATTATTTTATTTCAATTATTAAACTGTTCTTATCTCAACCCGTGGGTTTTCTTACTCTTGCCCTTCCGATTGTCTCCCCCATCCCACCGGGGAGGGGGAGGGTGAGCGAGCGGCTGCGTGGTGCTTAGTTGCCGAGTGGGGCTAAACCACGACAATATGCAATACTTGTTTTGAACAATCTTGTTGCCTTAGATCTCCATTGCACTATATTGTCACTGTGTGTCACTGCCAAAACAGAATGACAAAGAAAAATTGTATTGAGATCTATAATGGGCACCATTATCCTAAAAAGAAGACCCACCTTTATTGTTGCAGGGTTATTTTGGCTTTGTTTTGAGAATTTTAATTACTTCTGTGTTAAATGAACTCACTGTGTAAAATATAGAAGCGATATCCAGAGAAATAGAAGCCATTTGGAAGAATGAAAAATTCTACCCTCCTTTGAATGTCCTAATCATTAAACTTTAGAATGCATTTCCTCTAGAATGGTTTCTGGGACTCATTACACCTTGAATTATTTCTGGAGCATGGCCCACAGTCAACAGGAGATAGGAAGGGCTCTATCACATAGAATAGTCTGTGACTGGTTATTTGCTCTTCCCATAAAAGTAAAATATGTATGTTTTAATTCTCTTATACTGGAAGAACTATATCTGAAATGAATGGTCTAAGAGCTAAGGCACTATATAAAACCAGGCCAGTGGCACTGCTTCTCCCATTCGGCTATGAACACAGATGAAAAGCATAAGCTGCATGTAGCTGCTCAGTGAAATTGTAAAGGGGCTTATTTTGAGGAAAGATTATGTATATTGCTGTCATGTGCATAGAGACAATTGCTTGCAACCTTACTGAAATGTTTCTGCTCTTAACACTTAGATTTTAATACATATCTGTTGGTTAGTTCTAGGATCCTTCATAGAAGGCAAACTTTCTTTATACAGATTTTTCTTTTTTTTTAAATCACCTTATCCTTCCATGGCATTACCAAGACAACAAGTTCAAAGTTTGGGATTCCACTAGTGTACCTAAGTACTTAAGTGCTATAAAACATGTAAATCATTTGGTTGAATGAGGATGTGTCTCTGTGAAAGGATTCAGATAGTAATGTTTCTTCTGTCTTGGTCCCTAATCAACCTGCCAGGAATTGAAACCAATCTACAAGTCACAAAACCCTAAAACTTCAGAGGAAGCCCAGGTAAGTGATGCCTAAGTAGGGATTATATTGCTTCTGAACTGGAGTAAATTCATACCTGACCTAGAACATGGGCACAGGGATTGCAGGGCTCTGTCTTCCTCATATGTGTAGACACAACTTTTCCTTTCTCATTGCATCAAGTGCGTATTACTTGTGAATTTCCTGTCCTCTTAAAAAGGTGTTTTTTGCTTGTCTGCCTCAGTTGAACTTTTATACCTATTGCATGTGATGCATATTCATAGTACATAAATATAGAAAACAGACAGGAAATACTCTAAATAAGCATAGTGTATCTATGAATAGCTAGTGACAGCAATAAACAGCAATACAACAGAAATTTGTGCAGATCTGCTATTTAGGTATCAAACAAGTGCCAATGAAACCATTATCTGACACAATGATGTACTATATATATGACACATACTGTAGAAATATTTATTTTAGAAATGTAAAGGTTCTTTTCTAATATGAAGGTTAATTATTTTATCTTACAGCTACTAGGTTTCTGATTTTGCAACCACACTAATAGATAAAAATGCATGAAAAATGACCAAAGGAAATGTCACATCTTGAAATAGTAAAAGAGGAGAAAAAACAGAAGTGGCAACTATTGAAGAAAGGGCAGATAAAGAGGCTGCAGGCATTTGTCAAATTTAGTTATCCAGGACCTTTCAAATACGTCATAGTGCTCCAAAATTTGGATTTCTGTGCACTTCTGTGATCCTGTTATCTTGTTTGGATCACACTTTTATTTGAACTAGACATGAGTAGGAAGGCAGTGCTTGAAGCTGTAAAGAGTGAAGAAATAATCACAATGAGCATCCCTTTAAATCTCCTGATTCTACATAAGTGATGCCTGATGTCTGTTCTGGATTCAATGACAATTTTGCCTAATTAAGGTGAACTACGATTGTCACGAGGAGACCTGCTCTTTCAAATGTGTTAGGGAAACAGCTTTTCATGCTAAAAGAGACAGCTTTTTTCTTATTTGTAAATAAGCAAGTACAGCACTGCTGGTAGGATCAAATTTTGAGTGCTTTACAAAAGCTGAAGGATACCTGTGCGCCACATTGTGTTTTGATATGAAAGGTACAAAAAGCAGAAGTAGAAGTTCAGATACAATAATAGCATATAATAAGACTGTGTGAATATGTGTGTGTGTACATGTGCATGTATTTCTGATGCTTATCTATTGATATATATATTCCTATAAACCGTGTATATTTAGTTATGTACACATACAAATATCATTTGAGAAAGAAAAAAACACTGATTCTTATCTGAATTTTCTTTAACAAGAAACACTAAAGAAAGCTGTGTAAGGAATTTTTCACATGTGAGAGTGACACCTTTTGCTTTCTAAAATTCATCCTGATATCTTAGTATCTTTTTACTTTATTATCCATCCATCTCTATCCATATATATTATGGTGCAAAACTGTAGACAAGAAGGAAAACACACTTTTTAGTAACTGCTATCTCAACTAATCTGTGATCAATATACTTTCATGTCTAGACTTTCCTGTTAAATAAGGAAGGAGTTGATACACACATTCACCAATAACTCATGAAGTCACGACTCCTGAGCACAAACGCTAGTAATATTTTACACTCAGGAATTAGCATGTGCAGAGTATAAGATTTTTAAAGACTGTGTAATTACAGTAGGTGCTCTCAGCAGATATTCCTTGTCTGCTAGAAAACAAAAAAGAGCATCATAGTGTAACATCAGTCAGGTATAAAAATCAATTGTATTTCAACCTGAAGCATATACCCCTTTTAGCAAAGAGATCTTTGAGTCTAATAATAGTGAATCAGTGACATCTCATATTTGTAAGGACTTACCATGTTAAAAAATACAGTATTTTCATAGCTGCAATTGTCATGTTTATTTCTTTGTTTTCTTCCTGTGTTTACTATCAGTAGTAATACAGGAGTACAGATTCTAGATTTCCTTAGACATCTTAACCGGACCCTTTACAGCAGCCATTGAAGAAGGAAGTAGCCATACTCAGTTATAATCTTCAAAGTAACAAGCTGCAACATAATAGCAAACTCTCCCTCCACCCCTAGCTTTGAATCAGGGGTGTTTGAATTACAGCATGCAAAGAAATTTGCTGCATGGCAAGATCAACCGGTGTTGGCTCAGCCCCTGATTATGCAGCCTGATTTTGGGATAGACTTCCTTTGATAGAAAATAAAAAGTGGTATTAAGATAGCTCTGTGCCACTAAAGATTCTCTCACACTGTGGGAGGGACACACCTGTTTCATTAAAAGAAAAATATAAAAGTACATTCACCTGCCTGTAGGGAGTAATTTTAAGTGCTCTGAGCTATTTAGTAGAACAAAGAACACCCATTCTGATGCTTGTAGGGACATATTATATGTGAATTTTGAGTATTACAGTTCTGTTTAAAAGACTGGGCCAAGCTGGGTTGCCCATTTTGCTGTGCTCACTTAGGCTTCTGTTAAGAATCTTTTACATTGCTCTACAGCTGTGAAAGAAGGACATATACAAACACCACAGCTTTGCTCTTAGAGCTGCCTCATGTTTTCTTCACTGTCAATTGCTAGTTCCACAAAAGGTTTCTAAGATTATTGTTAAAATAAATGTGCATGTTTTTGAGAAATATGTAAGTGCACACAAATCCAATAAAGGGCTTGGATGATTATAAAGTCCAAAAAAAACACTGGATGCAACAACCCTCCCCACTGTTTTTTAGAGTTGAAATGACATCTTACATCTATGTGACACTAATAACCTTGTACAAAAATTGATAATTTTTCTAATAACTACATTTCCAAAGGACTAATCAAGGCTAGTGGTTTTCTTTTAAAACACAGCCAGAAGAAATTATGTCAGTGCCTTCTTCCTATTCTTTTTATAAGAAAAAAGAATAGATGCAGCTTTTCTCAAGGACTCAGAGACTTGGATTCCAAGTCCTTCTGACCCTCATGGTCAACACATGTCCTGGGGGGAAGAGAGCATCCCAACACAGTGCAATAGTAGAACATGTTGAGTAGCTGTCTTGTAAACTGGTGTGCTGTTTAGAAAGGAATGTGTGATTCATGGACCAAAGGGAAAGAGCATCAGCAGGAATATAATTGTCTAGCTTGAGTGTTCAGCTGGCAAAGTGGAGTCTTGGTTCTTTTCTCTGCTACCACAACTACTTCTGATGTTTATCTGGTGGTTACTGAGTGTAAATTCAAGGAAAAGAACAGCTACAGTGCATTCCATCAATGGCCCAATCCTACCAATGTGCATTTGGTAGGACTACTAAAATGGAATAATTTTGACATAGGGAGGAGTGAGTAGCCAGATACTGCAGGATATAGCCATTTAATGGATGTTCAGGAGCAGAGCAACAAATATGCAAAGACCTTTCAATGGAGACACACATGTAAATGGAAAATAATTTGGGTTTCATTTAAAAGAGGATATGGATTTGCATTCAAAATAGGACTTATCAATCATTAAGTGCATAAGTATTCGGTTTTTGGTTTGTGGCTTTTTAATTTTTTTTTAACCACACTTATTAACAGTGATTTCATTCATTGGCTTCTTTGTCAGGCTATTTGTTTTTTTAACAGCCATGAAGTCGTGTAAATGTATCAGTCTTATGATGAAGACTTGCCTGCATACTTGGGTTAGCTGTACCTGTGATTCAGGTCCTCACTTTTCTAGTGTGATCTACTTCTGTTATGCAACTATTTCAACACCCATCAATTTCTAATAAAAAGACTTCTTTATGAGCCTAATAAACACACAAAACATTATGGAACCATGAAACAGCTAATTAGCTTTGTGAATTTAAAGTCCTGTCCTTGCACATGAAAACTAATTAGTGATTATATGGATTCCTGAATCAAACTTCCTTCCTTTTTCTCTTCATGTAGTTGTTAACTTAAATTCAAGAGATTTGTAGTATTTTTCCCTTACTTTTCTAAAAAGTATGCTGGAGTTTATAGTTAATAAAAAGCTGTATTGTCTACACACTCTGAATCTGCTTATATTTGTCACCTATTTGTCTCACACAGTTGCAAACAATTTATTCACATTTTATCTTAGAGTTACACATTCATCTCAGCTTTATTCAGGAGGCTGAATTCAAGCATGAGTCAAGAAATAGTTCCCTAGAATTTAAAGCTAAGCTGTGCCTAGTCTTGGGACAACTATGTGCGGATATAGGTTAGGACTCTGCCTTCCCTGTGTGTGGCTGACTTAGAATTAAACACAGCAGTGCCTCACGCTGAACTGAGCATAATTATGCCACTCAGGGGGGTGGGAAGTTTGGGCAGTGATAGATGCTCCATACCTTGAGTAAGTGAGTAAGGAACTGTGAGGCAAACTTCCCATGTCCTACGGACATCAATAATTTCAGCTACACACCCAAAGTTAGTAGTAGACCAAAAACATTAATAAAACATTGATCTATCGTGGCATATTATGAAAACTTCAGGAATGGCTGTGGTCTAAGAATTTTCTGAAGTTTCCTCATTCCTTCTCATGGATTGCTTTGTTGCTTTATCACACTCTATTTGGTGCTATGCTTATAAACACAATTAAATCAATTGTGGGGTGATCCCTGCCCCAGACGTCGGTATGGAATTGTGGAAAGTACATTATAATGGCAAGGAATACAGATTCTAGCCAGGGCCATTAAATGGAACAAAGGCATTTGTGAAGGTTGGAAAGACAATTGGATTAGGATCCTGTCACAGCATAGGTCCAGAGTGCCACAAGCTGACGTGGCACAATCATTCAGCAAGGCAGAGAGACAGGGAGGCCATTCCAGATAACAGCTACAGAAAGGAAGACTGCTACTCTCTGAGGTGGTAAAAGTGCTCATTATGGACAGATTTGCTGTAGCATTATTTCCAGCTGTATGCTTCTTTATCACCTCAACAGCTGTTGGGAAAACAGTACGACATGGGAAGCAAAGGTAGAGAAGGTAAATTCAGCCTCTGAATGACCTCAATTACAAAGATGCATAACAGTGAGACACAAGGGTCCTTTATGTAGCTATCTTAAGAGCCATGAAGTCATGCAACAGCAATATCAAAAAGAGTAAAGGTCAGCGGTCCTACTCCTTACAAAACATCTGTTGCTCCTCATTTCCTGGGTAAGAAGTTTCATAATACTACTTTTTTTAATTTAGTTTTTCTTCAGTAAGGTAATGACATGCAGACAAGTTCAGTGACTTCTTTTTAAAATGCAATTGGTTCATGAGGAAGATGCAACTGTTTCAGCTGGTGGCAATTAAAGCAGATTAAGGACTGAGTATTAATTAGTTGCGTTACCACTGCAGAAAAAGAAGCTGCCACAATGGCTAGTCTTAATAGAAGTAAATATAAAGTATATAAAACAATTTTTCTGCTCTACTTCAGCCCTGAAGTGAAACATTGCATTGAATCAGCAACCAGCATTTGCTGTATAGGGGGAAAAATAGTTAACAGTCTTAGAATATAAAACCTTTGAAGTAGAAAGTATAAGAAAACAAAGAATATTCTGCCAAAATGATAACCGACAAAGGATATGAAAACTCTCTGTGGAAATATGTACAGGGACATCTCAAGAAAGACTCATTAATCAGAGAACAGAAAAGTAGTAATGGGCTTGAACTCTGGAAAGACAATCTTAGATTGGATATTGGACTTATCAGCCAAAATACAAGCTCAGTTAAAGGAAAAATCTTCCAACATACTCAACACTACTTCACAAGCCTCTCCATTTTTTTCATCTTACTAGTTGTGATATCTTCCTGGGTTTCTTTTTTTTTCCTCCTTATTTGTTTTTCTTTTTCATTTAATTTATTTGCCACTTACTTATTTTATTAACTGTGAGCTCTGCTTTTTGCTTGTTTGTTTGCTTTAACCTGATATTCCAAAGCCTTTTGCTTACCAAAACCACCACCAGTCTTCACTACCGCACAGGCTGGGAGGTCCAGCCACACAGATGGGGAGGTCCAGCCCAGTTGCTACATAAATCTGCTTTTACTGATCCAAACCTAGATCCAGTCCCCCTTCCTTCCCTCTCGGTGGCAGGTTTCCCTTTGCTCAGACTGAACAGACAACTTGATACTCTGCACCCATAAATGCCTTTATTGCTCTAAACTGTCTTTAAAGAAGTATACTGGGCCCTTAATGCATGACTCTAATAAAAGAGAAGAGTAGAGATCCGTCACCCCAGTAGAAGGTCCCAAAATCATACAGGCAAATTTCTTTCAGAAGATCATCTTCTGAATTTTCTTCCAGGGAGCTGCAAAAGCAGTCCCACAGGGGGTAATAATAATAATTCTAAATGACATACAAAAAGCTGGTGTAGACAATTCATTTTAAATCAGCCCTTGTGGTGAATCCTTGTAGTGGCAGAAGTATTCCTACCTGTTCCTCATTTATGATGAGTACAAGGGTTCATTTAAGTACAGGCCTTGCCTAGAATGGTACTTTATATCCTCGCCTCCCACATCGTGAGACTCTACACAGCAGAGCACAGTCAGACCTACGAAGTTGAAGGCTGAGGGGCTAAATCTCAAAATCCACCATGAAGTTCTGATTTCACACTTACTTGAGATCGTTCCACACTTTTCTGATTACAGAACTTTCTACTGTAAAGACATAATTCTGTGAGCTGTAGTGGGTAGCTTACTAGGCTCTATTGCACCACAGCACAAGACCTTGGCTGTCTGAGAATAACGTGAAGAATAATGATATTACTGATGTGATTGGGAAAACGAGTGTACCAGTCTGGATAGCACAGAGGACCCTGGAAGCCGTAGGAACGTATGGCAAATTATAGTAAATAATGGTGTTTAGTGATGTCCCAGTTCTGGAATAGGCTTCTAGACTACCCAGTGCCCAGTAACTGCTAATACGTAAAAGAAAGAAACAGGGAAAGTTATAATGGGGCACATCAGCATATTTATACAGTCTCCTCTGGCTAGTGGCAACTTATCAAGCAAACATTTTTCATCTTTCAAATCATTTCAGTATCAAAGTTGGATCAATGTTGAAAGAGATTTTTAGCTGTTATTTTTCAGGACAAACAGTACCTCTCCTCTAACTGTGAAATTAATAGGGAAGGTAGCACGGAAGAAATCTGCTGTATGCTGGGGCTGCTGACATGAGTGGAAAAAAATTATTGCAATATTGCACTCAGAAGAAATCATATGAGAAAACAGATTTTTGTAGCTACAAAGCACTAAATGCCAAGTGAACATGGCTGAATTCTTAATTGCTTCTCAAAAAGTTTGTTCACTAGACAATAAATTACACTAAAAACCTTCACAAGAAAATGTCTGCTGTGAAGGAATATTAATTCTCTCCCAATAAAAGCTGTATTTCATTATTAATCCGTAAGTTTTGTAAAGTCCAAATAAACTTCAGTCCTAAATAAATCAGGAATATCCAGCATTAGAGATGAAAACCTAGAGCTTTGTTATGAACCTATGTGTTACAAATAGCTTTTAAATAATTTGATATATGGGCTTAATGACCTATCAGTGATTCAATATTAGGTAATTCAGAGAAGGTCATCTTAGATATAACAGATTTCAAGATTATTTTTTAAATTTGAGATGAAAGCAAGGCAGCTCCAGAGTAGACACAGTGACAGCAGACACAGATAAGCTTGATTACTCTTTGCCTTCTTTGTCTCTCTCTTGACCAACAAGGTCTCCCAGGCCCCTGTATTTAGAAACAGGATTCAAGGAGAAGAATACACAGTAGTGGATTGAGATCAGTTACTTGACCCATACTAATCCACATGTTGCATTCAAGGAAGCTGAGAGAAATGATTCTTGCAAGGCTGTTTTCTATCATCTTGGAAAGGTCATGGAGATCAGGAAAGTTCCTGGATGACTGGAGAAAGCAAATGTTGCACCCATCTTCAAAGAAGGCCCGTCACTCCAGGATCTGTGATTGAGGGGAGAGCAGGGGGGGCCATTCACCTAGATTTCAGCAAGGTTTTCACCACTGACTCGCACAATATTCTTGTATCCAAATTAGAACACTATTGTCTGGATGGGTGAACAACTAAATGGGTAAAAGCTGGCTGGATGATTGGGCTCAGGGCATCATGATTAATTGGTCATAATCTACCTGGAGGCCAGTAACATGTGGAGTAATGCAGGTGTCTGTCCTGGGAACTGTCCTGCTTAATACCTTTATCAGTCGAGGAGATGATGGAGCGCACTTTTATCAGATCTGCAGATGGCACCAACTTAGAGGAAGCAGCTAGTATGGGGGAGGGTAGTGCTGCCATCCAGAGGGACCTAGACAGGCTGGAGGAATGTGCTAACAGGAAGCTTATTAAGTTCAGGAAGGTCAGATCCACATCACTGTACCTGGGGAGGAAGAGCCCCTTGTAACAGATACAGACTGTGTCTTGACTGGCTGGGGAGCAGCTCTGTAGAAAAGCCCCTGGGGCTCTGGCAGACTGTAAGCTGAACATGAGCTACTAGTCACCTGGTAGCAAAGAGGTGTTAAAAGGAGCAGACCCTGTAGATTAATGGGAAGGGATTATCCTCCTCTACTCAGCACACTTTGAGCAGTGTCTCAAATACTGCATCTAGTTTTGAGCTCACAGTATCAGACAAACATCAGTTAACTGGACAGAGTTCAGTACAGGGCCAACACAACGGCTTGATGTTGGAGCACTTGTCCCATGAGGAGAGGCTGAGGGAGCTGGGCTTGTTCAGCCTGGAGAAGAAACCTTCAGGGGGACTGAGCAGTGGTGCCCTATCACATACTGGGAGGTATATTACTTTAATATCCATGTTGAGTATTCAATTTTACTTTAACTTCCTTTAATTTAATAATTGCAAGGATTTTGTAATCTAAATGTCTTAACTTTAGAACACACAGTTAAGAAAGAGAGGGGAAGAAAGTTGTAAAACTAATGACAGCAAATTCTGCTCATTCTATTAGACAAAAACAAGGCTTTGTCATATGTTAATTTATTGGATTAGAATGTGGGTGTGGTAAGTAATAATGCTGTTTTGACAGTGAGTGGTAAGGAGATTTTGATAAAATATTTATGAGATTGTGGTTTTTTTGACACCAGTGATCGTGACTGAATATTTTTAAGGTCACCATGACACTGAAGAATTTTGACAAGATATTTATGAAGGCACCAAGGTCCTAAAAATGGATGTAGATATCGAGGTGATGTAAATTAAACAAATTCATGAAAGACAAATATATCAAGGACTATTGAGCACAAAGATATCAATTCTGACTCAAAAAGTCAGACAGCTTAAAGCTGGGAGGTTATACCAGAGAAGTATCACTATCTTCTTGTGCTTTTCTTAAACTCTTTTTTTAAGCACCATAGAATAATTACAGATGAAGAGAGGTTATTATGTTAACTGGAACTTTGGTCTGACCTAATATGTGCAATCCAATGTACAACGTACAAAGGTACCCTATTCTGAGATAGCTACCTCTAAACCTAAATGAAGGTGTGGATTAGGTCATGAAGGTTAAAAAAGGGTATATACAAGCAATTCCTCTTTAGAGCTTTCCTGAAAATGTTCCTTTTAAATTCTGTTAAACATTTTCTTTGACCAAGCCAAAAATTTGGAGCTCTGACACTGTTAATAAGTTGATAACAAGATTTTGCTTTGCAATTTTTTTTTTTTTTTTAATTTCAGATATAGAAATGCTTACTTTTCCTCTTCTCTTGTGTGACTTTCTGTAACAATTAAAATGTGACTGGCCAGAACCTCAGCCTAAAACTGTGGAAAATATTAAATTGAAAAATATAAAAGTAAAATGTTTTATTTCAATAAATACTTCAGTGGAGACTTTTCACTTCTTTTAAATAACCTAATGCCAATTATTCCATCAAAAGTTTGAATCTAAGGAATTCAGTTTCTAAAAGAAAACAAAACATTCCAGATTTTAGGACTGATCTTAATTTGATGTTTGCTCTTTTTCAGGACTGTAAATATTTTTTTATAATCAACAGTTTTAAATAGTCTTTCACCACCAGTAGTTTTAAGGAAAGAAATGACAAACCAGTGATGATACTTATTGCAATGGAAAGGCCTTACCTCAGAGAAAGATAATAGTGTGCAAAAAACCCATGAACTTTTGACTGTGATAAGAAGGCAAGGATTAGGTATGTGAGAGGAGATTAATGAATGTGTCCGGAAAGCAATGGGAAAGAATGGCTTTAAAAATCTTCACTTCTAATGTGTGGTAGAGTGCCATGGTGAAGTTATGATTAACATCTTGGCCCTACTGAAATTAATAACAAAGGTTTTACCAATTCAAATGGAGAATAGATTTCAGCCTAATTGTGATGTCCTAATGTCTATACTGTTGGCACAGACAACTCCTGCCTTGGAAATATGCGAGCTTGTCCCAGTAGTGGAAATTCATTGCAGAGTAATGTGTTCATATAAAGTATCCTGGGACTAAAAGCATCCTAAGTGTACTAGCACATCGTTGTATCTGAGCATTGAAGCCCTGCTAGGAGGGCTATGCCAAATCATACGGACTTCTCTCTCAGTCCGAAGCTAAAAAAGAAAAAGGTTCTATGCATTACACTCCAATGCTCAGTTTAGTCATGCCTTACGTGTGAATCCTTAACTGCTATATTGATCTTTACAAACTCCTCAAATGTCTTTTAACTGCAGTGAAGGCTGAAAATAAATAAATAAAAAAAATGCTGACTGTGCTTATATGCTTTGTCAAGTACCTCACTCAGAAAATAGCCTAAATGAATCACAAAATTTTTGAGGCTGGAAAGGACCTCTAGAGATCATCTAGTCCAACCCCTCTGCAGGTACAGACTTTGTTCTGCTTCATGAGGTTCCTGTCAGCCCACTTCTCCAGCCTGTCAGGGTCCCTCAGAATAGCAGCACAACCACCTGGTTTATGTCACGAATATGGATTTGTGAATCCTGTTGATTATGTTAATTTGTTGTGAATGAGTGACTTTACACAGTTTGATTTGGTACAAATTGCAGGATTTGGTTGTGATATTTTAATAGCATTCAATCATCAGTCAATTAACAAAGTGATTAGACAAAATTAATCAAAACAGCGACTTAAAGATTCGAAGATGACAAGGCTCACTCTATTACTACATGGAAGAAGTACACAAAGGAAAAATAAATTACATTTGAATTAGAAGGATTTGCAGAGAGATCGTGGGTGTAGGGGAATAAGGGGAACCCTCCTGTCAAGTCACGAGATTCAGAATAGACCCCCTTGCCTTCTAAACTCCTTCTCAGAGAGGAGCCTAGGTGCGGCTAGGTCCAATCTTAGTCTCAGACTTGGTCAACAGTTTATGTGAATAA
>VYZW01009510.1:30056-43950 GCA_013401315.1 Balaeniceps rex
TCAAATGTCTTGGCATTTCTCAACGGGCGAGGGTTGAGCCTCAAGGAGTGAAGGGTTTCAGCCCAGGCTCCACTGTCGGTCTTCGGCAGTGGACCTCCGATTTTAGCAAACTTTAAGAAGTTTGCTAGCTCCGAGAGGCGTCCCACCCAGAGGGAGATGCTGGCTACAGCCCGCTGCAGTCCAGGAGAGCTCAAAGGGCCTCGCTTAGGACTGCTGTTTTATAGGATTGTGAGATGATTGGCTTTAGTCATAAATTTCCATGCGAGCCACAATCTGGGTTGGTAATTACTGGAATTCCAGTAATGATGGTACTGCTCCACTCGGTTACAAACCAGGTGAGGTTTGTTTCAAGGCTGTCAAGGGATAGCTAATTGCTCTCACTTCCTGCCTCAGCCATATAGGAGTTTCTGATAAGGACAGTGCTGCTCTCCTCCTCAACCATGTAGGAGTTTTTGGTACAATTAAGGGGTGCTTAACTGACCAACTCACTATATGAAGGTTGTGGTCTTGGCAGGAATCCCTGAGGTCATAAAGCAGGCAGAGAGAGAAAATGTGGGGGGGGATGCACCACCACAATCTATCAACCACCCCTCCCCGTTTTGTATCATCTGCAAAGCTTCTATGGGTGTACTCTGTCCCACCATTGAGGGGAGAGGTCGTTAATGAAGATGTCAAGCATGACTGGACACAGTATTGAGTCTTGAGGTACACTACTAGCGACTAGGCTCCAGCTGGGCTTTGTGCTCCTGATCACAACACTTTCAGACTGGCAGTTCAGCCAGTTTTCAGTCCACCTCACTCTACACTACCCTAGCCCATACTTCATCAGTTTGTCCATGAGGATGTTGTGGAAAACTGTATCAAAAGCCTGGCTGAAGTCGAGATAAACAATACCTACTGCTCTTCCCTCTTCCACAAAACTAGACTTTTTGTTGTAAAAGCTACCATGTTGGTCAAGTACGATTTTCCCCTTGTAAATCTGTGCTAACTGCTCCAAATTACCTTCTTCTACTTACTATATTTGGAAGTTACTTCCAGCTGAATTAGCTCTATTGCTTTCACAGGGACTGAGATGAAGTTTACTGGCCTATATTTCCTCTAGTCTTCCTCTTTTTCTTGAAGACAGGATTGAAAAAAGGAATTTAGGATGAGGATTCGGGGATGAGAATGAACCATTATTCCCAAATGTAAAGCAGATTTCAAGTTAAATAGCATGTGGCTAAACCTGAAACTTCTGCTTCTCTTTTTCAGCTGTAGATTATTACTAATTTCAGCTGAATAATCTAACAGTCAACATGAATGGCACCTAATTATATAGTCTACTATTTAAAATCTCTTATAGTGCATAAATAATCCAACAAAAGTTAAGTATATGTATTATATAAGCAAATATCCTTTTTTGCTTTTGAATATCATAAGAGTAATTTAATTTGGTATCAGCAAGAATAGCTTAGTCTCATGATGTTACTGAGTTCTTTCTTTAAGGACATGAAATTCTCTCCTAGAAGAATATGCTTCACAGATAGAGAAGATATATATGTGCTGGAGGTCTATTCTCCTATGGCAATAATTATTATTTCAAAGTAATACTTTGATAATGAAGACAAAGGCCAACATTATAAGATAATATATATAAATGGAATAAAAATACTGACTCATTTGTACCCTTGTGACAGCAAACAACAACCAGGGAAGGATGAAAGACAATCCAGGAACTAAGGCACAACCCTCCAAAAGATTAATCTCATCCAGCTCTAGGCGTCTAAAAGTTAGGTGTATAATCTAGCAAACTGTCTAGGTTTTAGATCCAGGAAAAAATTCATTCTGTTTGTCACAGACACATCTATTTTATAGTGGCATCAATCACCTTGTAGCTAAAGTTAAAAGAGATGAATCTCAAGCTTCTTGTGCAACTTTAGGGAATTCTTTGGTATTTCCTTATATTAGATTCAGACCTATACACTCAGGATAATATATATTTTGTCTTAAAAGATCAGGGGAAAATGTGTTAAAATGTATGAAATATTAATATAAATATATTAATAATTCCAAGTGGAAATGAGAGCTGTTGTTAGCACAATCCTGGATAAGTCATTCGGTCTGTGACAGCAGATCCTAATGCAGGAATAAAAATACTATCAGAGGATGTGATGGTACCAGCTGTGCTTTCAACACTTTTGTAGTTACACACATGCAAAATGAGTGAACTCTACTAAGGCAAAAAATAAACCTTTACATTCATTACAGGCTACCAAGCGGTCAGACTTCCTAAGGAAATATGAAGTTGATGGATGATGTAGATTTCTGATGACAGATGAATTGTCTACATTTTCATTCTCGATTGTGCTTCCTAAATAAATAAGTACTGTCATTGAGTTGTCTCATCAATCCTGTTAGTGTGGTGGAACTGGCCACAGCAGGAAATAACTTGCTGAAATTTTAAAGTTACACCTGAGGCAAGTTGTGCTCTGAGATATATAACTCCCACTGAGTTCTGTGCTGTTGCTTTTGTGCTTTTGAGGAAAGAACTTTGCCCAGAAAAAGATTTTTTTATGAATTATCTGTGAGAATATAAGTTAATTTACCTGTGTCTTTTGTATACCTTTTCAGTGTGTGATACAATCAGATAGTGTCTAATTCAGAGGACTGTTAGATAGCTGAAACAGGTCTGCGGAAGTGTAGATATGGTGCATACTAGTGCTTTGTTTGCATCTTCTTTTGATCTCAGTGTGCTTTTGGATTTAATTTTAGTAAGCAAGACACAAGCAGCAGGAATCTGAAGGGATTCACAGGCACCTTCTAGAGTGACCTTCTCAATAGCGTATTTCTAGATATATCATATATTCACTCTTTCAGAAGAAGCAAAACAACAAAAAAAAGCAAATAATCAAAGCTAAACTATACAGTGAAGGAAGCCTCCCAATACCTTCATATGACCAGCTGAAGCCCTAAGGTGGCATTGCTTAAACACAGAATTTGGAGACAGCTGTGTTTTTAGTACGACCAGGCCCAAAAGGCAAGAGGATACACGGGAATTATGAGAGATTGTGAGTCAGCTTTCATAATCATCTGCATTACACAAAGAGATTCAAAAATTTATTCCAAAAGTTGGTCCAAAGTACTTTATATTTAGAAAGGATATTTCTAAGCAATCCATCCTGATGTGTTATTTCAGTGTTTAACAAGGCTCCTTGCTAGGAAGGTACATTTTGTTTTGAAGCTAGATATTTCTAGGCTCTTTTACAAGTCCCTGAAATTTTATTTTTTCAGTAGTGCTGAGGATCAACAAAGGGCTGCTACCTGCCCCAAAACAAATATAAAATCTGTGCTCCCCTTCACAATGTCTCAGATTATCCTTTTTCTTCCCCATGTTACATATCTACTTCCCTTTGTATTTTTCTGTGAAAGTCCTTTCCCCCTGCTCCCTATGTAAGCCTCAGCAGGTAAATCAACTCAAAGCAGATGTACAAAAGATCAGACAAGCTGGAAAGAGGAGAGGAAACTGTAGGCTGAGTAGATAAATTTTCTTGGAGCTACAGTACATTATCACTGTTGGACCCCAAATGAATTACCTGCTAGATAGCCTTATTTCCACTGTGAAAACTTTTTCTCCATTTTAAGTACCATATGAGTAATTGCAATGATCAGTTCTATTATCTTTCTTTTCTTCAGTAAGCTGAACAGGGCAAACTCCTTAAATTCTGCATGATGGAGTCTGTCTTTCATCCCATTGTTCATTTTGTGGTCCCTGAACTTGGTTTTGTCTTCTCTATCTTTTCATATATGTATTGGGTTTAAGTGGCAAGGTTTTGGTAGTGGAGGGGCTGCAGGTGTGGCTTCTGTGAGAAGACACTAGAAACTGCCCCCATGTCAGACAGAGGTGGTTTTAGCCAGCTCCAAGATGGACCCACTGCCGGCCAAGGCTTGAGCCAATCAACAATGTTGGTAGTGCCTCTGTGATAACATATTTAAGAAAGGGTAAAAAATGCTGCACAACAGCAGCCAGAGAGAGGAGTGAGAATACATGAGAGAAACAACTGTGCAGACACCAAGGTCAGTGAAGAAGGAGGGGAAGGAGGTGCTCCAGGCACCAGAGCAGAGATTCCCCTGCAGCCCATGGTGAAGACCATGGTGATGTAGGTTGTCCCCTGCAGCCCATGGAGGTCCATGGTGGAACAGATATCCCTCCTGCAGCCCATAGAGGATCCCACATTGAAGCAGGTGGATGTGCCCTGAAGAAAGCTGCAACCTGGGGAAAACCTGCACTGGAGCAGGCTCCTGCTCCAGGCCCATAGAGAGGTGCCTACACAGGAGCAGGACTTGTGACCCTGTGGGGGACCCATGCTGGAGTAGTCTGTTCCTGAGGGACTGTACCCTGTGGAAAGGACCCATGTTGGAGCAGTTATTGAAGAACTGCAGCCCATGGGAAGGACGCAGCAGAAGAAGTTCATAAAGGACTATCCTGTGGGAGGTACCCCATGCCGGAGCAGAGGAAGAACGTGAAGAGGAAGGAGTGGCAGAGATAAAGTGTTATGAACTGACCACAACCCCCATTCCCTGTCCCCCTGTGCTGCTCAGGGCTAGGAGCTAGAAGAGTCAAGAGTGAAGCTGAGCCAGGGAAGAAGGGAGTGGTTGGCAGAAGGTGTTCTTAGATCTGTTCTTATTTCTTATTATCCTACTCTGTTTAATTGGCAATAAATTAAATTAAATTAAATTAATTTCCCTAAGCCAAGTCTGTTTTGCCCATGACAGTAATTGGTAAGTGATCTTCCTACCCTTATCTTGACCCATGAGCTTTTTTTTGCATTTTCTCCTCCTGTCCTTGTTGAGGAGGAAGAGTGATAGAGTGGCTTGGTGGGCACTTGGCAGCCAGACAAGGTCAACCTAATACAGTATACTAAGATTTAAAAAATTCTTTATGACTACAGAAGTTACTGACTAGAAAAAAGATGTTTTTACATAAA
Organism: Balaeniceps rex; assembly: GCA_013401315.1. Taxonomy (NCBI): domain Eukaryota; kingdom Metazoa; phylum Chordata; class Aves; order Pelecaniformes; family Balaenicipitidae; genus Balaeniceps; species Balaeniceps rex. The sequence continues at coordinate 35,021 of VYZW01009510.1, forward strand.
TTGACCTGTATCACATAATCAGATAACCAAAGAAGGGTTGAGGTTGAAAGGGACCTCTGGAGGTCATCTGGTCGAACACCTCTGCTCAAGCAGGGTCACCTACTGTCAGTTGCCCATGACCATGTTCAGACAGCTTTTGTGTATCTCCAAGGATGGAGACTCCACAACTTCCCTGGGCAACCTGTGCCTGTGCTTAGTCACCCTCACAGTAAAAACATTTTTCCTCGTGTTCATAGAGAACCTGCAGTTTGGGCCCATTGCCTCTTGCCTGTCACTGGGCACCACTGAAAAGAGCCTGGCTCCATCTTTTTTACACACTCCCTTCAGGTATTTGTACACATTGATGAGATCCCCCCTGAGCCTTCTCTTCTCTAGGCTAAACAGCCCCAGCTCTCTTAGCCTTTCCTTACGTAAGAGATGCTCCAGTCCCTTAATCACTGTAGTGGCCCTTCATCAGAGTCTCTTCTGTAGCTCGATATCTCTCTTCTACAGTAGCTTTTTAAGCAGCCATTAAGAAATCTTGGAACCATTTCCATCTTTTGCTTACAAACAGTCCCCAGGCTCTGAAAAAGGGAAAAAAGTCCTCTAAAGAAATCACTGGCATCGTGACCTGATGGTTTGAATCAATAAAAAGCAAGAAGAAAACCTCTTTAGTCTTTTAGGGAACACTCTCCCATGCACCCACATTGTAAAGCTGTCCTATATATTACAGTCAAGCAATACATGTCATATAAACCTCTGTTATTACTATTTTCTGTGAAGTTTATCTTTCAACTATTGGCTGGTTTTAAGTACACGAGATGCACTTTCATTTCTCTTTTTATTTTTCTTTCCTTCTCTTATGTTTGCATCTGTTCCTATCAATACTAGGTCCACTCCATCATCTGACTGTTTACTATAAAATATTCCCTCTCTCATTTTACACATTAATCTCAGGATGTCTCCAGTCTCCAACATCACTCTTCCATCTCCATTTGCTGTTCGTAGCTTCCCTTAATTACGTTTTGCAAATGAAAATGAGTGCTTTTTTTTTTCCCCCTTTCCTTTTTTTCTCATGAAACTCATGCAACCTACATGTTTCTGCACGATCTATTCTTTGTGACTCCTAACAGCCAGGATGCCGGATAAGGACAAAAATCAAAGGCTGCATTATGTCATAGAATCCTTAACATCATGAACACTGATGTAGATGGTAATTTTTGTCTCACCAATAACTACTTGACCCATGATCCAGCTGGAGCNCTGGAGTAGTCTGTTCCTGAGGGACTGTACCCTGTGGAAAGGACCCATGTTGGAGCAGTTATTGAAGAACTGCAGCCCATGGGAAGGACGCAGCAGAAGAAGTTCATAAAGGACTATCCTGTGGGAGGTACCCCATGCCGGAGCAGAGGAAGAACGTGAAGAGGAAGGAGTGGCAGAGATAAAGTGTTATGAACTGACCACAACCCCCATTCCCTGTCCCCCTGTGCTGCTCAGGGCTAGGAGCTAGAAGAGTCAAGAGTGAAGCTGAGCCAGGGAAGAAGGGAGTGGTTGGCAGAAGGTGTTCTTAGATCTGTTCTTATTTCTTATTATCCTACTCTGTTTAATTGGCAATAAATTAAATTAAATTAAATTAATTTCCCTAAGCCAAGTCTGTTTTGCCCATGACAGTAATTGGTAAGTGATCTTCCTACCCTTATCTTGACCCATGAGCTTTTTTTTGCATTTTCTCCTCCTGTCCTTGTTGAGGAGGAAGAGTGATAGAGTGGCTTGGTGGGCACTTGGCAGCCAGACAAGGTCAACCTAATACAGTATACTAAGATTTAAAAAATTCTTTATGACTACAGAAGTTACTGACTAGAAAAAAGATGTTTTTACATAAATTGACCTGTATCACATAATCAGATAACCAAAGAAGGGTTGAGGTTGAAAGGGACCTCTGGAGGTCATCTGGTCGAACACCTCTGCTCAAGCAGGGTCACCTACTGTCAGTTGCCCATGACCATGTTCAGACAGCTTTTGTGTATCTCCAAGGATGGAGACTCCACAACTTCCCTGGGCAACCTGTGCCTGTGCTTAGTCACCCTCACAGTAAAAACATTTTTCCTCGTGTTCATAGAGAACCTGCAGTTTGGGCCCATTGCCTCTTGCCTGTCACTGGGCACCACTGAAAAGAGCCTGGCTCCATCTTTTTTACACACTCCCTTCAGGTATTTGTACACATTGATGAGATCCCCCCTGAGCCTTCTCTTCTCTAGGCTAAACAGCCCCAGCTCTCTTAGCCTTTCCTTACGTAAGAGATGCTCCAGTCCCTTAATCACTGTAGTGGCCCTTCATCAGAGTCTCTTCTGTAGCTCGATATCTCTCTTCTACAGTAGCTTTTTAAGCAGCCATTAAGAAATCTTGGAACCATTTCCATCTTTTGCTTACAAACAGTCCCCAGGCTCTGAAAAAGGGAAAAAAGTCCTCTAAAGAAATCACTGGCATCGTGACCTGATGGTTTGAATCAATAAAAAGCAAGAAGAAAACCTCTTTAGTCTTTTAGGGAACACTCTCCCATGCACCCACATTGTAAAGCTGTCCTATATATTACAGTCAAGCAATACATGTCATATAAACCTCTGTTATTACTATTTTCTGTGAAGTTTATCTTTCAACTATTGGCTGGTTTTAAGTACACGAGATGCACTTTCATTTCTCTTTTTATTTTTCTTTCCTTCTCTTATGTTTGCATCTGTTCCTATCAATACTAGGTCCACTCCATCATCTGACTGTTTACTATAAAATATTCCCTCTCTCATTTTACACATTAATCTCAGGATGTCTCCAGTCTCCAACATCACTCTTCCATCTCCATTTGCTGTTCGTAGCTTCCCTTAATTACGTTTTGCAAATGAAAATGAGTGCTTTTTTTTTTCCCCCTTTCCTTTTTTTCTCATGAAACTCATGCAACCTACATGTTTCTGCACGATCTATTCTTTGTGACTCCTAACAGCCAGGATGCCGGATAAGGACAAAAATCAAAGGCTGCATTATGTCATAGAATCCTTAACATCATGAACACTGATGTAGATGGTAATTTTTGTCTCACCAATAACTACTTGACCCATGATCCAGCTGGAGCTATAAAAGTAAACCTAGATAAAAAGCATTTTACATGTCTTCATTAAATTAAAGCTCTCTAAATGAAAATACTAGGACTTGGGGTCATTATATGAATACTTGATACTCTCCTGAGGAGTCAGAGTTCATAAACTAATGAATGAGACATAAATACTATACACTAGTTTAATCTGTGGCAATTAATCTTCCTCTAGTATTTTTCATGCTTTTTAATAGGAAACTGTACCCATATTATTTAGTCTGGATCCTTAAAGTTCAGAAGTATTTCTCAGCATGATTAAACTCTGAAATGTATTTGAAACTAATTGCTTCTGACAACTGCCATTAGGCACATATTTGCAAATACATTTTATAATTCCATAATAGCAAGAAGTTCTTGTTATCTTTTGAACTTTTGGGCTCTGTTATGAGCCACAGGAAAAAGACACTTTTGTTTTAACTGTTTAAGCACTGTGTAAGAGAACAAGTCATGATTATAAACTACTGCTATCAAAGGAAGCAGTACAGGTCAAGCAGAGTGTGCTGGTTAATTTTATACATTGATGCTAACTAGACTGCAAGAAGTAGGAAGAAATGACATCTAAATTTTTACAATAAAGACTTGCTCAATAAATGAGTCTAGAAATCCCATTTTTAATATTGTACATGTAAGATAAATTGTTCTGCTGTTTTGCTACTATTTAGAAAATAAATATTTCAGAATACATTAGATTCTGATTTCTTATGAAATGATTATACACCTTTTGTCAGGTGATGCAGCAGACCATAGAATGCATTATGGTAAACATGCAGTACAGTTAAATCACCAGATGCTATTTCTCAAATGAAGTAATCATGCGCTGTATTTTCTGAAATGGAATTTTTGTACTTTCCTAATCTCCTGAACTGATCCCGTAGAAGACTAAGGGGTACAGTTACTTTATGACCTCCTCATATTTGCCAGTTAAAGTTTGTTGACATAAAGTATAAAGCACTAAAAAAACGCCAACAGTTACCTCCCCCCAAAGTTTAAAAATCTAACTAGTAAAAGCAGAGAAGAGGTAAAAGAAAGGGAGAATTATAATTCGTATCTAAATTATTTGAGCTAAAGCTGAGAAAAAAAAATGTCAACATTTGAGATAGAAATAATGAATCACCCTTTTCAGGTGTTTTTCTCTCTCCATTGACTCTAGACAACTTTGATTAGATGCCTTACTTTTAGATGGCATTCATTAATTGGGATGCATCTCATTGATCAATTTCCCCTGAATCAGGAAGTTTCTGTTTTTACTAAAACTTGGTTCAGTATCTGATGCAGTCTAGTTCTTTACTCACAGGACTATGAGTCCTACTTTATCCAGTGATGAAGGAATGGAGTGTCCTTCATCACAACTCCTGTTGAAGCTAAATTACTCTACAGACAGAGTAAAGATCATTACATAAAGAGTAATGGTACCAAAAGAAAGCAAAGTGAACCCTTTTGTCAATGTGCACATTATAAGCCCAGTTAAAATAAAATGAGCATCCTTGCTTCCTGATTTTCAGAGGCTTTTAGCTAGGTCATATGAAAACTAATTTTCTTTGGAACAAGCAACGATAACCCCCAATGGAGAAAAATCTATTTCAATTCCAAGGTTCGAGTCCTATCTATAGATACCTAGGCTATTCAAATAAAGTGAAGACTTCAACAGGAAAGATTTATCTCCCCTCCTCTGCACAGACAATTCTTTAAGTAGGAACTGTAATGATCTTGATGAAGAGATACTTCATATCCCTATTATGCCCTCATTTTCTATGGCTTTCCAATTCCTATATAGAGGAATGTAAGTTAATGTTAATAAAATGCTAACACTAATACTGGAATCTACTTAAAACTACTTTTCACTTTTAGACTTCCATTAAATAAGTTGTTAACATTTTGGATAAAATGTTAATGTCACCACCACTGAAATGTTTTTGTCCTATATAAATCTGAATTTATCGTGTGTAGATGTGAATATTCCAAATGGCCAGTGTCTGATCACTGATTCTAGAATATAATTTTGTTGAGTAGAGAAAGTTTTCTATGGGTATTGGAACAAGTAAAGCTCAAATTATTTATTTAACTATGTCTTTTTCCATCTCATTGGATCACAATATCCACATGCTCCTTCCTCTAAGATTTTTTCTAAATCTCTGACTTATTCTCACATGATATTTCCACACCCTCCTTCAACCCGGACTTAATTTATCTTCCTCCTGTATTCCTGACGCCTATAACTTATCTCACTTCCATGTACGTCTTTGTTTCGGCAAAGAAATAACAAAATGTGATATGGCTCCTGTGGAGACATGTGTGATCTAACTGGTCAGCTAGTATTCTGGCAAAGATCACCAACCATCCACCCACTAATGAATAACAATTGAGTTCTTTGGACAATCTCTCCATAGAAATGTTAATACAATCTTTTCTTTCTAGCCAGTTGCTGACTTTTATGACATCTGCGGGAACTGGTATCTCTGAAACTTATACACTAATTAGATTCATTTGAAATTGAAAATAGGTCAAGTGACAGACAAACAGACACTGGTAACACAATCAGACTAAACTAATTTATGTGTTACACATAAACTAGTAACACATGGGCAATCAGGCTAAAAAAAAAACCAAAACAGAAAACCCACCAACACAAAACCTCTGCAAAACAACAACAGAACCCCCTGCAGAATTCCCTGCTAAGAAGACAGTTAGAAGTCAACTAATTGTTGTCAATTGGAAGACAACTAAGCGAGGTTTTGAAAATTGTCTTGTATCTAGAGGAAATAATTTCTATGGTTGTTTCAACAGAATGGAAACATGGAGAATATGAAAGAATTGCTTGGAAGCAATCCAAGGACTGAATGAAAGATTTCTTGAAAAATATGAAAGACTGCTTGGAAGATTCTCATGGGGTAAGACCCTGGAAGGGTGCCCAAGAAATCTGGTTAATATTCAAGGATTACCTCCTCCAAACTTGAGAGCAGTCCATCCCAACAAGCAGGAAATATGGCAAAAATGCCAGAAGGCCTGCATGGATGAACAAGGAGCTGGCTGTCTTATGTTTGAGTTGGACAAAACTCACACATAAAAAGCAATATACAGAAGGTGGAGACCAGGGGGAAAGTCTGAAGCAAGGGAAATATATTCTTGGTAAAAGATGATCAGGTCTGAGAATACTCAAGCAAACCAGAGATATGTAAGTCTATGGACCCTGATGGGATGCGCCCATGAATGGTGAGGGAGCTAGCTGATGTTACTTTGGGGCTGTTTCCGATAATCTTTGAACGATCATGATGACTGGGAGACGTGCCTGAGACTGGAGGAAACCAAATGTCACTCATCTCCAAAAAGGGCAGGGAGGAGGACCCAAGGAACTACATGTCAGTCAGCCTCACCTCAATCTCTGGGAAGGTGATGAAGCAACTAATCCTGGAAACCATTTCCAGGAACNAACAGAACCCCCTGCAGAATTCCCTGCTAAGAAGACAGTTAGAAGTCAACTAATTGTTGTCAATTGGAAGACAACTAAGCGAGGTTTTGAAAATTGTCTTGTATCTAGAGGAAATAATTTCTATGGTTGTTTCAACAGAATGGAAACATGGAGAATATGAAAGAATTGCTTGGAAGCAATCCAAGGACTGAATGAAAGATTTCTTGAAAAATATGAAAGACTGCTTGGAAGATTCTCATGGGGTAAGACCCTGGAAGGGTGCCCAAGAAATCTGGTTAATATTCAAGGATTACCTCCTCCAAACTTGAGAGCAGTCCATCCCAACAAGCAGGAAATATGGCAAAAATGCCAGAAGGCCTGCATGGATGAACAAGGAGCTGGCTGTCTTATGTTTGAGTTGGACAAAACTCACACATAAAAAGCAATATACAGAAGGTGGAGACCAGGGGGAAAGTCTGAAGCAAGGGAAATATATTCTTGGTAAAAGATGATCAGGTCTGAGAATACTCAAGCAAACCAGAGATATGTAAGTCTATGGACCCTGATGGGATGCGCCCATGAATGGTGAGGGAGCTAGCTGATGTTACTTTGGGGCTGTTTCCGATAATCTTTGAACGATCATGATGACTGGGAGACGTGCCTGAGACTGGAGGAAACCAAATGTCACTCATCTCCAAAAAGGGCAGGGAGGAGGACCCAAGGAACTACATGTCAGTCAGCCTCACCTCAATCTCTGGGAAGGTGATGAAGCAACTAATCCTGGAAACCATTTCCAGGAACACAAAGGATAAAAAGGTGATCAGGAGTAGTCAGCATGGATTCACAAAAGGATACACCTGAATGTGTACAAGTATCTGAAGGGAGGTTGTAAAGAAGATGGAGCCAGGCTTTTTTCAGTGGTGCCCACTGACAGGATCAGAGGCAATGGGCACAAACTGAAACACAGCAGCTTCCCTGTGAACATCCAGAAACACTTTTTTACTGTGAGGGTGACTGAGCACTGTCACAGGTTGCCCAGGGAAGTTGCGGACTCTCCATCCTTGGAGATATACAATAGCCATCTGGACATGACCTTAGGCAATAGTTTCTAGGTGATCATGTTTGAGCAGAGGGGTTGTTCAAGATGACCTCTAGAGGTCCCTTCTATCCTCAACCATTCTGCGATTCTGTGATTTCTGAACAAATTCACAAATAATGACTAACTGCTTTCTAGCTAGACTGATGTTTTGTTCACTTTGTGCATATAAGATTTTCTTTAGCAGAGCTATGATTATGCATGCATTGTCAAAGAGATGTTCAATAAGAGGAGTTTAGGGGATTATTTTCTTGTTGTAAAAATAGAATTTTCTCTTCATTACTATATGTTATGCACAATTCTTAATTGGCACTGAGAGGTGGAAACATACAGTCAATGTAAAATGGTCTACAAGCTGAAACAAAGCATATGATTTGACATCAGCAATAACAAGAGTGGAAACATCACTTATTGATGACTATCATGTGATAGCCCCTCAGCAATAGAAATACATCATATTAGTGTCTGCATCTTGCTGACCAAATAGAATTCTTATCACACTGTCATTAGCAGATGGATTAGGATCTACATAAAAAGAAGGAGGAAAGATCTGATATAATGCAGTCCAAAAATATGCAATTAAAAATCTAATATTGAAGAGAAAGTATCACTAGCACAAAAATATTATTTTTCCAGACAGATTCCCATACTCAACATTTTCTTTAATACCTTACTGTCCAAGCATATGAACTTTGCTAACTACACACAGTACTTGTGTGCACAGTTACATATTTGGTGAAAGCACAAGACAGTCTGGCCCATGCAATCAGGCATTTGCCTTTATCTCATGTGCAGATTTTTTTATCAAGCAGTCCAGCAAAACTAATCTGAAAAAGAGACTAAAAATCTGTAAACCAGAATAGTAATTGTCACTGTGGGCCTTGAACTACCTGTCTAGTAAAAGTTCATGGATGTTCATTTCTGTGAGTGACAGTGTTTAAGCATAATTTATCAGCAAAGTGCTAACCCAGTCTCCCTTCTCAACATGGAGCCTCAAAGGTGATGGCAAGTACCATCACCTCCATTTTGTGTGGTTGAGCAAGATATATACCTCCTCTGGGAACCTCCTGACTTTATTTTTCATTCTTAGTTTCCACTGTTTCTAAGTCACTGTTTTGTCCTATTCTCTTCTTTTTCACTCCATTATTTTCTGTGAAAATCTTGTCCAAATGCGGTGTCCTGGTTTCAGCTGGGAGAGAGTTAATTTTCTTCCTAGTAGCTGGCATAGTGCTGTGTTTTGGATTTAGTGTAAGAAGAATGCTGATAACACACTGATGGTTTAGTTGTTGCTAAGTAGTGCTTTT
>VYZW01009511.1:2614-17405 GCA_013401315.1 Balaeniceps rex
TGTTTTCTTTTTGTAATATTTCTTAAACGAAAGCGATGTGGACAACTATCTGCAGCCTAAAGTATGGATTTGTGAAGAGTGGGATTTAAGAGAGTGGTCTTTCTTCTGTGATATCTTTTTTGAGACATCTAACACTTCCTGTGCATTGTACAAGGAGTCCAGAAGCCTAACCTCAAAACTCTGAACCCCTGAAACCTGGTTCCTGAAAGTTAGGTATCGCCATGCTCAGCATTTGCGTGCTTAAGACTGGGGGGAAGTCAGTGGGATAGGTGTATTGGGCTGGTGTAGCCTGTTGTTTCTTGGCACTGTTTTAACAAAGTCGCTGACATCAGTTGAACGTTTTCTTGTCCTCTTCCTTGGGGAGAACTGTGCACAGTGGGTGCTCTGTTTTCACAAGAAGTAGGAGATGAGTTTTCTAGCTAACTAGGGAAGTTGTTCTATGCCTGTTGGCTGCTTAGAATGACATTAATTTGGTAGTAGGTCAGACAAAAGTTAAATTAAAATGTTGCAGAGAACTTTGCTGCTTATTGAATTACTTCATCACCACCTTGTTGACTGGAGCAAATCCAGAAGAGAAAGGATTGTACATAAATGATCTAGAGCTATCTATNAAAGATTGTAAAAAAATGATCTAAAGCTATTTAAAAGAAATAAAAAAAAAAAAAAAAAAGAAAAAAAAAGAAAAAACAAAAACAAAAAAACCAAACAAACAACCAAAAAAAACCAAAATGATGACCAAAAAAACCAACAAAAAACCCCCAAAACCAACAACAAAAAACCCAAACAACAACAACAAAAAAAACCACCCAAAAATGAGGACTGCCATGCTTCAGTCAGACAGTGCTATCTGTAGAGATCTTGAACTGCCTGATCTATATCATTGTCAATTAATGAAGAACTTTTCTATTCCAGAATGGCCTGTGAAGTATTCCTCAACAGTTCTAAGTTCACAAAAGGAAAGTGTTTCATAGTATAAACAGGAAATAAATGCTATTTTCTCAGTAACTTTCTTTTTAATATATTCCTCTCCTCCTTCCTCCTAGTTTGTGCCAGAGGAGAAATCAAAACCAGAATTATGGAATTGATATTCAAAAATTTTATAGTGAATTAATGATGGCTCTTTCTAATCTTTTTTTAAGGTATTTGATTCCAAATGCAGGTGATGCTACCAAAGCCATAAAACAACAGATCATGAAAGTATTGGATGCCTTGGAGAGTTAATTACTAAAGACTTTGTAGAGAACCGTTTATAAAGAAGAAGCAACCAAGATACTGTATGTGGACACAAGCTTACTGTTTCCCAACTGAATGCTAACTTAAGAGAATTTTTCTGTTTGCTGATGGGAGTGCCTGAGTAGCGGGCTTAAGATAGGGTAAATTATTATCAATTTCTGAACAGGATTTTAGTTTTTTTAATTCTGCTTTTTTTGTTTTGAAGAAATGTTTATTATAAAGGTCAGTTTGTTTATTTTTAATGCAGCCTTAATGCGAATGATCTGCATCTTTGCAAGCGAAGATGCAGCTGGGTTCACATTAAGTGTGTTAAAGGAATGAAGCACTGCCAGATACAGAGAAGGAGCTGAAAACAGAATGGTTTTTAAATTACTGTCCCTTTAAAACTAAAATGTCTCCATTGCCTACAGTCTATAAATTTGATTTTGCCTACTGGGTAGTATCAAGGACTGATTAAAAACTTAGGTTTATGAGCAGAGCAGATAAAAATCTTAGAAATACCAGTTCCTTCTCATTAAAAATGGTTAAGTCCAGCTTGGGCTGCAGATCAATGGAAAAAAATACAAGACTTTTAAAAGTCTTATACACTACTAGATTAAATAATTTGAATTGGTCATAAGGGTATTTTTAAACACCAAAATGAACTGTGCACTATAAGCTTTTACTACAGGGTTGTGATTTTTTAATTATGCAGAATTTTACATTTCATAGGTTGAGGCTGTTTCTCTTGTAAAGATGAGTGTGCGCATTGAAATTGAAGTTAATGCTTCATGACAGAATATGACAGTTGAAAACAAGTTACCTTGCTTCTCAGAAACAAAATGTCTAAGATAATAATTAGACCTTCAAAAAGCTTCAGTTCAGCACAGAAGCATGTGCTGATTGGAGGCGTGTTCAGCAAGAAAATTAGCGCACACAAATAAAGGGAAGAGATTCAAGTGCTATATACCTGTGATAAATGTATTCATTACCTGTTGCCTTCATTGATTCAAGCATTTGTTTATATTCTTTTAACTAACATCTTCTAAATTAGTTAATGTTTGAGAGATGGCAACTATGTGATTGTTTATCAGCAGTTTTCCACTAGTTCCAAGAACGGTTCTCTTGTTAAAAAGCTCAGTACAGGAATGTCCTTATGGCTGAGGCGTAGCATCTTCATAGACTGATGTGGAAATTACCAAAAACTGTGAAATAAAGATAATGGGGATTAGCTTTGCTGCGTGAAGTCTTCTGAGTATTTGAATCAAAACCTGTGAATTGGTATATCGTCAGAAGGTAAAATAAACTGACCTTTATAAAAAAACAGTTATTCTAAGTTATTCTACTAGGAATCAAGCTAGGGCACCTTAATTCTTGAACTAATTCCTTTTTTTTTTTTCTTCTTAGTATCTGAGTAAACACCAATAGAACTTGAACTGTTGAAGATATTTGCATGAAATTGCACCTGGGCCAACGCTTACGTATTTATAGTTTTGCCCAGCAGCTGTTGTATTACATTTTCCTCTTCCTACTCCCTTCTGAAAATATCCTGAAGAGTCTCTGACTCTGTGCCTACTTTAGCAATGAGATTTTTTTCCATGTAAAGATGTTTGTGTTACTGTTTATAAACTACAGTTGTAAATAAACCAGTACAATTTGAACATAACTTGTTCTGTCAGAAGGCATTTAGTTGCATACTGTGTGAATTCTCTGAATCAACTGGCAGTTTCTCCTAAAGGTATTTTGTAAATGGAAGTGAATTTGATCTTTGGAGTGAAAGAAGTTGATCCTAGGGAGCTACTGTCAGTGACATCTTAATGTAAGTATAATGGAATTTAGACTAATTTCATTAAATACTTTTGGGTGAGCCATAGTAAGCATTCATAGAAAGGTTAAAATGAGTTAACAAATGGTCAAATTGTAGAGAGGGTCTCTGCATAAATTCCAGACTTCTCAGCATCATATTTTTATATTATGANCACTGAAATATTTGAAGTGGTATCTTGAAGAATCTAATTACTTGTACTGAAAAGTACACTGTTAAATGAGTGTATTTGGGCATTAAATGTAGAAAGTGGGTAATGCGTGTGCTTCTCTGAGGACAACAAACACAGACCTTTTAGATCTACAGTAAGTAAAGCTACGTAAATTCTTAAATCTTTTCTGTGTAGAAATGCATAATCCAAACCATTAAGAGGTTAAGTATTTGTAATTTTTAAGGCAATGTGCAAGTTATCAACAGACTCCTTATCTTACAAAGCTCAGTCCAAACTATGAATAATTTCAATGGTGTTTTATGCATCTCTACCCACAACTTAAAGGCTGCTTTGGCCTCATAGTGTATGGATCTGTAGTTAGTGTGTTTGCTACAAAACTTGTATTGCTAAGCAGAAATTCCAATTATAGTACTGGAGTGACAGTTTTTGAAAAGAAAAATCAAAATAGTCAGCATGCTACTTCCTGTCCCTTTCATCTTCAGGGAATTTTTTTTTAATTATTTGTCAGGGGTTTGCAGGCTCCTGTTTTGTCTGCATGCACTGCTGTCTATATTGTTGAATATAAGATGACAGCTGCTATGTTGCAGGGGTTTTAATTTTTATTTTTCTTTATTCTGGTGATAGAAATGAGGTCTGTAGCAGGAAAGAAACACTCTCTTCAGAGTGAGCTTTCCTGCCAAATGGAAGCTCTTACCTTTTGTGTTTAATAGGCAGGGTCAGTGCTTCTGTGTGAGAATTTGTGCAGAACTTCACAAGTACTATCCATCAAAATACTCTGACTGTGGAGATGCAGTTTTTATTACATTGCCTTCTCCATATGTAAGTAAAGATTAATTGCTGCTCTTCCAGTTTAGTTCCTGTTAGGCCTTACACCTGGATCTCAGCAGTGTTTGTAGCTTTTTCTTCCATCTGCATTTCAGCTGTAGTTTCAAAAGTTTGATACTGTCAAATAACCTTTTCGATATAGGGGTAGTCTACTGAATGGCTGAAAAGTGTCTCCTTTTTGGGAAGGAGGCGGGTGATAGTATGCAACTTGTTCTTTTGGGTGTATTTAGTGCTTTCAGGTATTGTTGTTTTGAAACTTGAAAAATACACTGTATCTCTCTGAACCATGGGAAACAGTGGATTTTTAGCCTGTGCTTTACGCCTTGAAGGGATGATAACTGCTTCACTGCTTATTCTCTTTCTTATTTTGTGCTCTGCCCCAAACCTTGTGTGAACTCAGGAGACAGCCGTTCTTTGCACCTGGAGCTCTGCAAGGTGTGCTGTTCAAAAGAAAAAAAAAAAAAAAGTTCATATGTGCTGTTTCTATTACCATGGGCACATGTAAAAGGGAGGGAGCTCTACCAAAGAGCTGCTGCATCCCCTCCTCACCTGCAGTTGTCCACTGTTGGTAATTCTGCCATCCTTTGGCTTGCTCAGTTTGGGATGCGCTGTTCCCTTTACTGCTCCAAGGGGCAGATGGAACAGTTTTTCTGTTGAAGGAAGGTTTGTAACTGCTGCATGCAGTGGTGGTTGTCCATTTTATGGTGGTTGTGCACTTCCCATCCTTGATCTCTCGGCACATGTTTCCTGACAGTGGCTTCAGCCCATCATCTGTAAGAGATTGATCTCCCTGGGTTACCCACTTTGTTTTATCTTTGCCCCTTCTGCTGTCATGGGCTTTCCTCTTGCGGAGATACTCTTGCATGAGAAATACTGTGCAAGAGATGCCAGCCTCTAAACAGCACGAATGTGCAGTTCTGCAAACATGCTTTTAAAAAGCCCAAGACAGTAAAATATACATGAGGCGGCAATGTTCTGTGTTGAGTAACAGGGAGCACGCAGTGTTTAAGCTAGCAATAAAAACAGCATGGCAGTTGGCATACTGGTTTCTACCTTAGAGAATCCTCTTCTTGTAAAAGAAGGTGGTGATGGGGATGTGCCAGGTGAATGAGTTACCTGTAAACTGGTACAGATCTCTTGGCATGAGCCCTTAACAGATACGAGGCTGCTACAGATAGCACAGGGCTGGGAAAATGTGATGTCGGCACATCAACTCTGCACCGAGAGATGTAGATGCACAGCTGTGTTTTTGCCAGGTGCTGAATTGGCACTGGAGGAGTACTCCTGTTGTCCAAAAAGCGGACTCTTTACCCGATGTGCAATCAGCCAATTCACACGCACTCAGGAGAGGTATTGCTTTTCATTACAGGCCTGGGTGCTCAGTGGATGCTCCACAAATCAAGCACACCAAAGCCGGCTCCTTCGTTATATTTATACAATAAATTCACACATATTCCACCTATCTAATACATATTCACTCTAATCTACATGGGTTGTGTAATGGCATTAAGTCATTCCTCTTGGCTCCACTTCAGATCCTTCTGCGCATGTCTTCCTTTCTTCAGGGGTCCTTGGTGGTCTCTGGTGGTCCTCACAGATGAAGTACTCTAACCCCTTTTACCCATATATGGTTGCGTGTCACCTAAGGACAACTCAAGGCTACCTTCTCTTGCCAACCTTCCTTTGTTTCTTCCAAAGGAACGTTTGTCCTTGATTAAATGGATAACGCTGATGGCCAAGATATTCTGTCTTTAAGCTTAGGTTAAATGGTAAACATAATTACTGTTTGTGCTAATTAAATATAAACAATACCTCTTCTTTCCAAGGAAGGGTTGTTCCCTTATGCTCCCAGCTCCCTGCCACCCACTGGGGCTACACAGGGGCAAAGGCTCAGCAGCAGTTTGGGCTTGGGGTAATTCATCCCAACTCGTTCCCGCTCTGAACCCGGGCTGCGCCTCTCCCTCAAGCTGCGTCAGCAAAACTGTGTGGGAGAAGTGCTGTGAAATCGGATCAAGGAACAAGCCAGACTTTTTAAA
Organism: Balaeniceps rex; assembly: GCA_013401315.1. Classification (NCBI taxonomy): domain Eukaryota; kingdom Metazoa; phylum Chordata; class Aves; order Pelecaniformes; family Balaenicipitidae; genus Balaeniceps; species Balaeniceps rex. Next base: position 8,685 of record VYZW01009511.1, read on the forward strand.
AGCAGCATACGAGTCGTTTCTAAACAATTCCTGCCGCGGGCCCTTCTGGAGAGGCGCTCCCCTTTCCTGCCGGGGCACTGGCAGGCGGAACCGCAGCCGCAGCCGCCCCCTCTGCCGCGGGTGGGGTGTGGCTGCGGGTTTTCGGGTGGGCGCTGTGGCAGGACTACGTTTCCCAGCAGCCCGCTGCCCGCCGGCCGCGCGCATGCGCCTGGGCCGGCCGCCCCGCGCGATGGGGGAGGAGTCGGGGCCGCGCGGGGATGCAGGCGGCGCGCGGAGCCATGGCCAGTGAGTGGCGGAGGGACGGTTGCTTCCTCTCGTACCTCTCCTCCTCCTCGCACTTTCTTTCTCCCTCCCTCCCTCCCGGCAGGGGACGTGGGGAAAAGGGCTGATGTGGGCTTGAACCCGCTCCTCTAGCGGAGCTCCGGCCTCCCGCCCCGGGCCTCAGCCGGTGAGAGGGGCGGCTGCGTAGTGCCACCTTCCTCGCTCGCCCCGGGGCTCTCCGCGGTGTCACCGCCTCCCCCGTGGCCCCAGGGGCCGCCCTGAGCCGCTGCCGGCTCCTCCGTGTCCCCACTGGGCCCTTACCCTCTTACCTGACCGCGGGGACGCACCGCACGGACGCGCCGCGGGCTGGCTGCTCCCCCGGCCAGCGTCCCCCGGAGTCCGCAGTCCTAGTCCGGACTGGCAAGGCCTCAGTCCTGGGTGCTGTCTCTGAGCCTTTGAAGGGGTGTGAAATACCGCAGGTACTAGGGGGAGCTGCCTCGGGCACTCCCGCTTTGCTGCAGGTTGGTAGAAGCCGCCTGCCTTGCATCTCTCGGTAGCGCCGCAACGGTCCGCTTGCCAAGAAATTTGATCTGGACAAACCAGGCGTGCTCAGCTGCTGATGTTTTCCAAAAAAACCCGCGCTTCGTAGTGATACAAATAAGAACCATCGTTTTACTCTGATACGCTTTTACCTCGTTGTGGTTTGCATTGCTATAGGCTTATCCTAAGAATTGCTTTTAAAGAAGTTTTTGAGGCAGCTTAGCAAGGCCGGAAGAAGAGATCTTGGGCCTCTATGGCACTGTTGCACATTTCTCTGTGTTTCTGTTACTTCTACATCTCAACGTTTATAAACAAAACTCTGGGCACAAGTACATGTATTCTGCTGTGACTGAGCTTTAATTTTGCCCTTCAACAAACTCCAAACCCGAGGCATAGGGAAAATAAGATTAATTGTTTCCTGGTGTTTTCAACGTTATGGGAAGGAAGTTAGTTAAAATTTTTCCTTTTTTTTTTTTTTTTCAAACGTGAATTTATGCTGAAAGGTAAATCTTTACATGTCCAATTTCTCTGAGCTAAAACACATTCCACAAATATGGGAAAGTTGTAGACAGGTTCCTAGTGTGGTTATCTAGGTGGGTCTGGAAGCTAACTATGGTTACATCTGTTCAAAATCTCAGTGAAGCTTTGTTTGCTTAGTAAACCAAATATTAAGAGTCTCTCACATGAAGAGGGGCAAAGTGAGGAGTTAATCATTTGCTTAACCTCTAGAAATTACCTGCTTAGCTACTGAAGTGAGAACTAAAGTAGGAAGATATTCTGCCTGACTGTTCCTGACCCGATCTCGTCTTCAGTTCAATCAGTTCTCCCTGTTTCCCTGATCACTGAGTCTGTGTTGCTTGCAGCTTTTTCTTTGTCCTGTAGTGATCTTTGACTGTATGACAGGGGAGTTTTGCAAAGAAGAGAGGTGCTTTGAAACTGGGGTACTTTTCTTTATGAAACCAGAGCTATTTTTCTTTTAAAAAGGGAGACCATTCTACCTGATCAGGATGTGTTTTCCCACAGTCCAAGGTACTAAGAGATTCATGGAAGGAAGTCCAAGGGGTGTGCACAAAATTTGATTTTATGTCTTCTACTTGTGTACTTCAAGAGCCTGCAAATATAAATCCTGCTTAGCTGCAGTAGAGGCAGTGTTGATAACACTTGCAACTGTCTCTTGGCTAGGAACCAGATTGCAAAGAAATGATCAGGAAAAGTGCTATCTTTATCCTTTTTTATAGCTATTTCCCAGGCTAGGTGTGGTTTGAGGGGTAAAAGCAAACTATTCCCATATTTGGTGCTTTTGGGATTATCCAGTCCTTTAGTTTGCTTGTGGCATTTTAGGACATGCAGCGCTCATCAGGCGACAGGCATGACAAAAAGATAGGCTCACAAAGCATGTAGCAAATGGGGAAGGAAGAAGCAAGTCTAGGTGACTAGTGGTCTCCCTTTCTGTCAGACAGTATCTTGCATTAGAACTTGGGCTGGGTGCCACCTAGGCTAAGTGTTACTAGCATGTGAACTCTGTGATCTTTGACCTGAGCAGGGTGATGGCGATGTATGGTGCACATTAGTGAGCCTAGGTTTGAATGTTCTCCCTGTACTAAGAGACTTTTTCCAGAGTCATAGACAGACTGCAAAATGAGTTGGAAGTGGTTTGTGTATATGTTAATATATAAGCAAATTTATTTTGTTAAATGCTCATTAGTGAATTCAGATTTTGAAGAGTTTTTCCTGGGGGAATTCTGCTGACTAATTTTTTTCTTTTCTGCCGTTAGACTTCCGCCTGGCTCTTATTCAGCTTCATGTATCTGCTGTTAAATCAGATAACCTTCAACGAGCCTGTGGACTGGTGAGAGAAGCATCAGCTAAAGGAGCAAAAGTTGTGGCTCTACCTGTGAGTAAAGTTCATGGTCTACTTAGCACCTATACCTCAAGCCCTTGGAAGCCTCTTTCTAGCGTTACTAATGCTACTAATGTTACTAATTCCTGTTTCTCTCTGGATAGCTTAGATGCTGTATGAGGCTTCAAAATAGGAAAAAAACCAGGGGTTCTGTCTAGCAGCACACGTAAGAGGGGGGAAAACAAGAAGGAAAAAAAAAAAGAAAGCAGGGTTTTTTTTGCAGTATAAGATTCTGGTTAAGTTTTTGCTGGTTTAAATCCCAGGCAATTTCATCACTGGTATGTTCTGAATTCACAAAAGTGATGCTGTGGTTTGAATCTTTGCAGAAGCCTTCCATGCTAGAAATGTAGGACAAGGCGATTTTCAGCTAAAGAATGTTGATATGAAGATGAAAGAAAACAGGTATACAGTGACTCTTTGCCATAATCATTCCAGATTAGATAGTACATGAGAAACAAAATAGACTTAAGACATTTCCAGCTGGTCATTTGTGGCTGAATTATGATTAAAACACATTTCTCTTGTGACTTCCTTGTGTGGGAACATAAATAGCCACTTAAAATTACCGATATTTTCTGATCTACTTCTTGGACTTCAGCCATGATTACCTTGCTGAATTTTCATACAGATGAGTGTGCTGGCAACGATGTGATGTTCCCAGTGCAGCTTTGAGCTTTTTTCCTCTCTTCCTGGAGGTACGTGTGTTACCCCTGTGCCCTGCAGCATCTGACTCAGGAGTGCAGAGTTCTCTGAGTGAACTTTTGGTCTGAATGTTTTACACACAGAATGTTTTTCCTCCTGCTGTCACAGGCGAAGTATTAAGCAGCCTTCCCAGCTCCTCTGTGCTAACACAGCTCTTGTGTTGCAGATGTGACCTTTGATTATTCTGGCTGGGCCTCCTACACTGAGATTATCTGTTGTTTGCTAGTTTCATCATGTGTACAAACGTTGAGTTTTCCAGACCTATTTAGTTGAGATACTCACTTTGCCAATGATAATTTATGCTTTTAGAGTAAAATTTGTCAAACAAGGGCAAGGTTTTTCACAGACACTTGGGAGGTAAATTTTGTAGTGGCATTAGGACATGGGCATGAAATATTCTCTTACCTCCACATTTTTTTTTTTAAAGTCACACTACATAAAGAACAGAAGTAACTTGCACTGACGATATAATCTACACCTCTGCAGAGGTGTATGGCACTTTTCCTGTGACATGTTAGCCTTGACGTGTTAAACTTTTTTCATTTCTGAACCAGGAAAAATTTGTGAGAGGAAAACAGTTTGTAATGTTTATGGATAAAGAAATAAAACCGGAATCCATTTGAATCTAGAAATTGATAGAAGGCAATTCAAAGATCTGTCCCTGTATGCTTACCACTTTGGAGAGCACGGGACTAGGTGATCTGTGCCGACAGTCTGCAGTTTTGTTCCAGCATCAGCTTATGAACAGCCCCATGCACTGCTACCGCAAGCTTGCACAGAGCTCTGCTTGTTCTCCTGAGCCCATGGTTTCAGTACCGCCCCCACTCCGAGTGGCAAGATGAAGGTGGAGACAACTGGTATTGCTTTCATTTTCTTGAAGTTCAGTCCACCTTTCAAAAGCCCGGGAAGCTCACTGGACAGCCTGCGGAGACTTCCTGCCTCTTCTATCTACAAATTCCGCTGTCGGTTAGCTGGCACCTGCTGGCCCAGGGTCTGTATATGGGGCAAAAACATCCATCCAATTTTGGTTCAGTTATTCCAGTTCAGTAGAATCTACTACAGTTGTTAAGAAATTTGCTTGAGCGTTTAAGGCATAAATGTTTATTGTGCTAGTCAGAGCTTGATTTTTCTTTTTTTTCTTTTTTTTGGGGGGGGCCTTGTTACAACTCCCAGTGAACAAAGGTAACAATCGAGGCAGATGCTTGGGCTGGGAATCACTTGCTGAAGAGTAGATGCTGGTACTGTTTGATAGCCTATCTGCGGCCTTCAGCTGTACCCCTTTAGGGGACAAAACAGTGGTGGGGGCGGGTGTCTCGCATCCTCACAGAGCTGGCAAATATAACGCAGAGTAAAAGTTCTGGATATCTTGGGCATCTCAAACACCACTAGACACCTAGTTTAGGCATCTAAACTGCTCTGTTAATCTTATTGTCTAAAGATTACATGCCTGGTTCTGAGGGCTAGCAAATCTTTAACTAGAGCCCAGGACAGAAGACACTGTTCAGTTGTGAGGAAATGGTGTTTAAAGGGTTGTTTCAGCACAAGAATAAGTAATTTTGAGAAATGCATGCTTTTGCAGAGTTCCTTTTAAAAAGGAAGAAATCATGGGCTGTGGACGAGCACAAGCATTTCACAGTTTTGGGAGGATCTATTTAGCTTGTAACTTGTCAAATGAGCTAGGTGGAACTTGGTTCATTGTTCTGATGAAAACATCCCTTGTGATCTTGCTAAGTCTAGACCGATAAACGTGCTAGCTTTGTTAACTTGCAGCTTGCATGATACTCCTAGCTCATGTTCTGTTTGGCACACGTTCACACCAGCATGCCCACTGCGTTTTCTCTAATTGTTAAGGTCTCTCTGGCCTCCTGGTACTTTCTGATTTGCTTATTGAGCTCCTGTAAACTAAACTCCTGTAACTAAAGATTGTATGAGAACACTGATAGAGGAGTTTAAAAGATCAAGTATATCTCTGTGCAGCAGTATTGCTGGATTTTAACTTTTCCTTTTTTTCCCCCCTAATTCTAGGAATGCTTTAATTCTCCATATGGAACCCAATACTTTAAGGAGTATGCAGAGAAGATCCCTGGGGAATTGACACAAAAGCTCTCAGAAGTTGCAAAGGAGTGCGGCATATATCTCGTTGGAGGTAGTTTGCTCTTAGTGACCATCTCATTGAGGGAAAAATGGGCAATGTCTATTAGTGCCATTTGATCAAAATTCCGTATAGTACAGCCTTTTGTTCTCACCTTTACAAAGGTTCTATTCCGGAAGAGGATGGTGGAAAGCTGTATAATACATGTACTGTCTTTGGGCCTGATGGTGCTATGTTGGCAAAGCATAGGAAGGTAAGATGGCAGAATACTGTTATTAAAAGGTTTCTCAGCAGTGTTGCACAAATTGTTTCATCTGTGGCTAAAGGTGATGTGAATTAGTAGAATCTTGCATTAATAATAAGCTGTGTACTGTCAGTAGAATTGCATGTAATTTTTATTTGGGACATGTAAACACCCCTCCCAAAGATGGTCATAAATTTGTTCTGGATAAGGATGACAAAATGCAGAAGGTGTAATTGGCTTTTCCCAGATGCTGGGAAAACTGTGGTAAAGAGTAAATCCTGATCCAACTCATCTGTGTACGTTGGTCTAGGTCTAAAACATAGTGCCACTTAAGTGGGAGCAGGATTTTCCCTCAGATTCCCAATGGATTCAGTCCTCCTGTTATCATAAATACTGTTCTTTACATACTTGGTGTGCTATATGTATGATTAGTGCAGACAACCGAAGTCAAAGTTCCATATTTAAGCTGTGTCTGCTGTCTGTGGTAGATGCTTGCTTACTGTCATCTTCCACCCGGACATTGCTTTGCGCCTTCTGAGAAACTACCTCCTATTCATAACTGTAGGGTGTAGTTTCTGTTAATCTGACTATGCATACAGGTATCATTCGTTAGGTGAACAACAGCTTATTTCTTTCAAGGAAAAACAAAAGAGAGAATGCAAGGTTACTTGGAACAAATGAGGTGGTGCAAAATACCTCTGGTATGCAGGTATTAGTTTATTCTGTTAACTGATTCTACACTTAGCTACACTATTAGATCACTTTCTGAAGTACTATGTCACCTTCCATCTATCATGCCACACCAGTCTGCAAGCCCGGTAGTTTTTTGTAGAATGAGTGCAGGCTTGTACTGTGTAACTATGAACGAATAATGATATAAAAAAAGCTGTATTATTAGGAAGCTCCGGTCAGGAACAGAATACTCTGTTGCAAGGGAGGGATAAAGACTGGCTGCAAGGGCTAAGAGGCATCTGCATAGCTGAAGTCATGGGAACTTTATGACTTAGTGAAGGTATTTTCTGGAGGAGTTTTGCAGGAATGGGACTCAAATCTTAGAGAGGAAAATATCGCCTGCTTTAACATACTTAGAAATCATCCTGACAAATTCAAGACGTTTTATACATATCCTTTCTTTTGCAAAATTACTCATTAGATCAAGATATCTAGCTATTTTGCAGGGATTCTTTTCATGAAGAAGATACAAAGCCATACTGCAAATTAATTGTTATATTTTTAGCTATTTTTAACTACTCTCTATTACTGCATGGGAGAAGGACAGGGCATTCTATTTGGTAAGTAATATAAAGGTTTGATATGTGCATCACTTGGGTCACAGGGATCATATGTGGTGTTTAAAATGGACAGTCTTCCCCCCCCCCCAATTAACTTTAGACATGTATATTTCTGTAAAGAAGAAAACTGCTTTAAATCATCTTTAGGAGATCTCACAATCTTAAGCAATGTTTAGTTGGGATCCTGACGAAAGAGCAGTCTAGATAACGGTAACTAGAATAGAAAGAGGCTCAAATACCAAGCAGAGAAATTGTTACTAATGATACTATAATTACAGGTTCATTTGTTTGACATTAATATTCCTGGGAAGATACAGTTCAGAGAGTCTGAAACACTGAGTCCAGGGAATAGTTTCTCCATGTTTGATACTCGTGAGTATAAGACAAGCCCTCTCTTTAAGGAGCTCTACCACAATAACACTGCAGTCATTCTGGAATTCTCTTCTTCCTCCTCCTCCCCAGTCATGGATTTTTAGACTATCAGATTTATATTAGGCATTTGACAACCATGGCAAATATAGCTTAAGTTTGTTCCAAGTGCGCGGGTCACTTCTGAAACTTTTAAAAAGGCAATGTGATTGCAAAAGGACAGAGGAGTAGAAAGGGTTGAAGCGTACATCATGGCACTGCCCTTAATAAATAGTGGTCCTATTGATTTGTTAAAGAGAAGTTACTGTGTTTTTTTATAGCAGTTACTTCTTTAAAATGGTTCTTCTATAACATGGCTTGGAAAAGAATATATGTAGCAAACAGCTACAGTGGCATGTTGTTTCATGTGAGGATGATATAATAATGGAGACAATTAACTGTAAATCCCATTCCGACATTCTTGAATCAACCACATTGGATAAAAAAGCAAGACACCTGCTCCCCCCCCACCAGTGTTCAAAAATTAACACGTCCTGTTTACTGAGCTCTCCGGATCCGGAGTCTCATCTCCCATGGCCACTTTTTCCTCCTTGCAACGTGCATGCTGTAAGGAAGTATGTGACTAGTTTCTTTAGTCCATGAAGAGCAGTGAGCGCTTTCTTTTCTTGAAAAGAAAATAATTGAAAAACCTGCAGCTAAATCAGAGAGGAATACATTACACAAAGACCTGATATAACACGATTTCATGGAAATGGCTGTTTTTAAGGGGTAGATAAGACTGCTTCTTACAGTCTTCCTCTCATCATGAAGCATGAATTCTCCCCCACAAACAGCCCATGCTTGTTACAGATGAGGATACACATTTAAATATAGCTCCTCTTATTACTGTGAGACATAAAATAACAGCTGGCAGGATGGCTACAGGGAGTTTTGTGATTGCTTTTGTGTACTTGTGATAGCAATATGACTGTTGTCTCTTGTGTTTTGAGAACAGCATACTGTAAAGTGGGCCTGGGCATCTGCTATGATATCAGATTTGCTGAGATGGCTCAAATCTACGGACAGAAAGGTGAGGCTGGGTTACCTAATGGAGCACGGTTAGCCCTAAGGCCTGAACTACGCAGGGCGTTTCAGGGTGGCACGTACTGGGCAATCTGCGTGATCAGGCACTCTTATGCTCGCCCAGTAACACAAAATGCATCTTGTGGCCGAGACTTTGTTATTCAAATGAGTGTCTGTTCTCCTTGAGTAAAGTAACAGTCATTTCCTGATACACATTTGCTGATGGAGTGATGGCGTTGTGGGTATCCCCAGACATAGT
>VYZW01009512.1:0-12531 GCA_013401315.1 Balaeniceps rex
CTGTCTTGGGATCACCCCACATCACACCCCTCAACTAAAAACTACAGTTCTGCAGGCACTTTACACAAGCTCTTGTGATGATGCCCAATTTCCAGACATGATACTGATCACATGGTCCTGTAACTTAGATTGAAAATGTTGCTTTGGAGGTAGTTACAAGATGGATTGTTTACTTCAACAATTGTAGAGACAGAGAAGAGTTTAAATGGAAGTGTAACCAGTTTAAAGTAAATTGAAAGCCTCCAAGTTTTGTCAGGTTAGAGCACAGGTTACAGGTAGGGTAGAGGCTGGCTGCTTCATAAGAAGTGAGATGTCTCACCCAGGAATTATTATCTCAACAGGAGACCCTCTTCAAGACTAATGGGCTCCCATCTATGGGCAATGAGCTACTTATGGGTGAAAATAAAAGGTCTGGGAATAAGGAGAAGGGAGGTGGTAAGAGCAAAAGAAGGTATGTGAAAGAGCAGTAAAGAGCAAAGGAACCTAAAATCATGTCCTGAGATAGCTGCACTTAGTTTACAGGCTAATTGTTATGATTTGTGTCATTGGTACATTATGTGATTATACATCGTAATGAGCCAGGAATCTGCTGCCTCTTTTGAAGGTCATAACAACACACTTAGATATCTTATGTTTGTACAACATGACAGCATCAGCTTAGATAGATCTGTATGCAGTAAAGTATGCTGAAGATATGCCCAGGGGTTAGGCTATATGTAGATGAGCTTTTTAAAACGCGAGTTTCATCTAAAGCATCAGAAGCGCTCTTGAGCTGTGGTGCTGGGGGCAGGGACCTAATGAGACTGCTTTAATACAGCTCTAACATACATATTAGGTAGCAGTTGGAAAGACAGCCTATCTTTCAAGGTTTAAGCAGCACTTTCTGAAAGCGCCTTCAATTAACAGCTAATGACAAGCTTTCTTCAGTGCTTCTCTTGTTATCTTGTATAGCCAGATAATGAGAACGATCACCCAGAGAGACTCTAATTTATTTACCTTTTTTTATTTAATTGGGAGGCTTCTGGATATTTGAGCCAGTAATGTTCCTGATTTGTGCCTCCATAAGTCAAGTGCTTGAGTTCAGCTTCAAGCTATCATTGCTCTTAAGATTTACATTTCAGATAGCTTTTTCCACCAGCGCAGATGTTGCAAACCTTAAATTAATGCACAAAGCTGCTTCTACCCTGCAAAAGATGGAACTTATAAGTAAGGAAAACGATCTCTTTCCCATGCCTGTCTTCTTAATGATAAAGGAATTTAAAATATCTACAAAGGGCTGTTTCAGCTAAATATCTCATGTCCACTGGTATTTGAAAAGAGAATAATGAGCCGAAAGTGTTTCTGTGCCCACCTGCAGTGTTAATTGAAAGCTGTGAAGACAAAGAGGTAGAACCAGGCTCAAGGGACCTTTCTTACAGAAACATTATGTGAACCATCTCTCCTGTATCTGAATTTATTGTCCTCATTAAGCTAAAAGGCTTCAGTGGTAATGAGAGGTCATCTTAATGCTTCCCCTTGTATTAATTCTATAGGCAACTTACAAACCAAATTGAAACACTTGCAGATGACCCCGTTCTTACGTTTTGTTGACTCTTTTCTAGATGCCGCTTTTCCATATACAGTGCGCACAGCAGAAGAAACAGATACAAACGTGGACCTAGCCTCCAAATTTACAACTGAGAAGGTGTTAGGAGGAAAGTTGTGCATTTTTTATTTGCTTTTTAAGATCACTTGTTGCTCTTCCCCTTTTAATTGTGAGCTCCTTATATAAATGAGACTCATGGGGAGAAGAAATTGTCAGATGTGACAGATGTGACTGGTAGAGAGGCGACTCTTTACATTGATCAGGGATGTGTAACATAATTGAAACATTGGGGAGCTCTGTCTGAATTACAGTAGTTTGGATGATAATGAGGAAGGAGTAAGTTCCTGAGAAAATTAACAGAGCAAAGAGCATGAAGCTGTTCACAAGGCTATTCTGGAAAAACATTTTGCTGGAAAAGGAAGATGATAGGATGAAGAAACAAGCCTGTATACTAAGCCCAACCTTTCAAATGTCTGGGGAACAGTCTGGCCTGTGAGACTTGTGATTTGTTTATTGTAATTTTCTACTTAATATCAAATGCTTGCAGGAAGGGACCATTTTTCAGGACTGTAATATAGTCCTGGAACTGCAGCTCCTGACCACTTTTTTTCCCCTGCAGTGTAGTTTGTAGTGTAATATTGGTACTTATTGCTTTATGGTGCATGCTATCAAATGTATTCGGTAGAAATGCATTTATGAAAATGCTCTTATCACAGGGGACAGAACCCTGGAGGAGGACCCAGCTCTCCTGCTCTTATGTTGAGCAGCTTCACCTCTCTGGATCTCAGTTTTCCAAAATATAAAATATTTGTGCAAAACCACTTTGAAAGATGAAAAGGAAGATAGAAAAGCTGAGACACAGGGAAAAGAACTTAGCGTCACTGCAGGGAACACGAATTAAGTCATCTGTGCAGTGTGGTGACAGAGACAAAAAGGCTTAAGTTCAGGGAGATTAAAATGCAAACAAAAAGCTGTGAAGCCATTCTAGATCAATAGTAGTAGATCAATAGCCTAGGACACAGTGTGTGTTTCTGATCACTCATCCTAAAAAGGATATTATGGAATCAGGAAGAGTTTGGGGGTCTGTAACAAGAGAGACAGTGAAAATACTGAGATCGTTTCTTCTTGAAGAAGCAAATAGTAGGAGGCATGCTAGGAGGAGGAAAATAAACAAGGAGCTAGAAAAAGAAGAGAAGGGGTTAGTAGATACCCAAACTCCTACTTCAAAACACAAGATTTTAAGAACTTAGTGAGACTGAAAGACACTGATCCCAAAGCTGAGTCAGTGGGGTGAGGGGGAGAGGCTGGGATACGAATTCATTCCTACAGCTTATGGACCCACTGGGACAAGACACCAGTTAATGGATAAGGAGGATGTCCAGATCTACACCAGAGTAAAATAAACAGTCTGAGAAGGAATAGACGTTCATGTTTCAGCATCTCTGGCAGCCCTCTAATTACTGGAGGGAACTTTCCCAAGCGCCAGGTCATCCCGAAAGAGATGTCTTGCCTCATTTGGGGTGAATGAGTGCAAGGCTTTGGTAAGATCGAGGTAAAGATCAGGGCTGCTGCTCTGATTTGTTATAACAGTTCCTTTGTTCTTACTTCACTGAGTGTTCCTGCTCTCCCAGCTCTCAGTGGAGAATGGCTGTACAGGCAGTGGGGTGACGCTGGCAAGGAACCTGGCAGGGTTGCAAGCAGGGTTGGAAAACATGCCAGTGCACCAGTAAACACCAGTGCACTGGGAGAGAAGGATAGGCCTACCGCTACAGAAAGACATGGCAGAGCCACACACAAGATGAAAAAAGGCATATGTCGTGGTTTAACCCCAGTTGGCAACTAAGTTGGCAACTAAGCACCACACAGCCGCTCGCTCACCCTCCCCCCGCCCCCATGGGATAGGGGAGAGAATCGAGAAAAAAAAAAAGTAAAACCCGTGGGTTGAGATAAAGGCAGTTTAATAGGACAGCAGAGGGAGAGAAAATAATAATAATAATAATGATAACAGGATATATAAAATAAGTGATGCACAATGTAATTGCTCACCACCCGCCGACCGACACCCAGCCAGTCCCCGAGCAGCGATCGCTGCCCCTCGGCCAACTCCCCCCAGTTTTTATACTGAGCATGACGTTGTATGGTATGGAATAGCCCTTTGGTCAGTTTGGGTCAGCTGTCCTGATTGTGCCTCCTCCCAGTTTCTTGTGTACCTGGCAGAGCATGGGAAGCTAAAAAGTCCTTGACTAGTCTAAGCACTACTTAGCAACAACTAAAACATGAGTGTGTTATCAGCATTCTTCTCATACTAAATCCAAAACACAGCACTATGCCAGCTACTAGGAAGAAAAGTAACTCTATCCTAGCTGAAACCAGGACAGCATAAAACCAAAATTCTCTCTGATGACTAAGTAATTTTGTGGGCTGTTCCATGGCATTTGGCATGACAAATAGTGTCTGAGCACTTCACAAAGTCCTTGTTCATCTCTGCAGAGCTCCTGCTAGGTGAGGGGATGGGTTAGACAGCCTCACCGGATCCCCCCATCCCTTCCCTCTCCCTCATGATCTTGTGGCTGGACGGATGAGGGCTTGAGACAGAGACCGATTAAAGCCAGAATGTCATTTGGGGTTTTCAGCGCAATGTACCTATCACCTGATGATTCCCCCCCCCCTCCTGATTCGTAGCTTTTCACCTACTCAAAGTGCAGCTCTGTTGTGGTTTAGCCCCAGTCGGCAACCAAGCACCACACAGCTGCTCGCTCACCCTCCCCCGCCCCGGTGGGATGGGGGAGAGAATCGGAAGGGCAAGAGTAAGAAAACTCGCAGGTTGAGATAAGAACAGTTTAATAATTGAAAAAAAATAATAATAATAATAATAATAGTAATAAAAATTGCAATGAAAAGGAGAACGAGAGAGACAAACAAAACCCAAAGAAAAGAAAACAAGTGATGCAACCGCTCACCACCCGCCGACCGACGCCCAGCCGGTCCACGAGCAGCGATCGCTGCCCCCCGGCCAACTCCCCCCCAGTTTATATACTGAGCATGACGTCATATGGTATGGAATAGCCCTTTGGTAAATTTGGATCAACTATCTTGGCTGTGCCCCCTCCCAGTTTCTTGTGCACCTGGCAGAGCATGGGAAGCTGAAAAAGAAATCCTTGACTAGTCTAAGCACTACTTAGCAACGACTAAAACATCAGTGTGTTATCAGCATTCTTCTCATCCTAAATCCAAAACACAGCACTATGCCAGCTACTAGGAAGAAAATTAACTCTCTCCCAGCCAAAACCAGGACAAGCTCCCGCTCACTTTGGTGATATATGTAAGCACTCTGCATATCACACTCCAGGGCTGTGATCCAGGAGCCCAGCAAAGGAGGGATACCTTATTAGTGACCCTTTGTGGGAAATCTGGTTTTAGAGACTTGGCACATTTCACGTAAGAGTATAAAGGTCTCAGTTGTCTAGGACAGCCCTGTGTTGTATAACCACAAGATCATCTTTCCTCCTGTGCACTACGCTCCCCTGTTCCCTACATTACTTGCAACTTCTGCAAGAAATCACGTACTTGGGCTTCTGTTTCTTTGTTGCGTAACCCTGATTGATCTCCAGCATAGGTCCGTGATGGCCCCTAAATTACCAAGCAAAAGGGTTTATATGAGTATGTCATTAAAGACTGTTTTGTAGCACATAGGTTGCAGGGGCTCAAATTAGGTTGCAGTAGCTGTATTTGAGAACTTGGCAAACCAGCCCTGCTGTTTTTTTCTAATGTCAGTTCCCTGCAGTTTTAACAGAGGAAAATGGACTATAAAGAAACCCCAGCGTGGCCTGGCACAGCAGCACCAGTGTGGTTCAGGGCCCTCTGAGCACACAGCTCTGTGCCATCAGCCTTAGCTATGTTCAGGCCACAGAGACAATTAGGTTAGGTTCCTAAATCCCATTGATTTCTCTTCACTGCAAGAAGGCTTCTGGAGCTTCACTCAAAGGTAGTCTGGGACCAGCTGGGGGAGTAACAGCAATGGTCGGTTGTTGTCTTTTGTGTGCGCAAGCCCTGGAAGAGCACAGAGATGCATCATATCTCAGATGTCTGACAGCTGTGTTCTCTAGTGCTTTTAACCCTGACTGCCTTTCACTGTCCCTGTCCTGTCTCTTCCTTGTCTTCTTGGATCTGTTCTTCTAGGAACATCCTTCAGCCATTCCTGTTTCCCCTCCTGGCTACCCATCCAGTCTGTTTCCCCCGTCCCCTTCTCCAGCCAGCACTAGTCCTCCTGGCAGACCCTGCCTTCTCTCCCTGCTCATCCCCTGCCAGTCTCCTGCCCTCATCAGCCTCAGCCTCGGACTGCAGAGGGCTCAGGGTGACGAAATGTGTTCCCAGCACCCCACCCCAACAAAAAAAATGTATTTTTTTATATATATTAAATTTTATATATATTTTAAATCAGGCTGAGATAAATGTCCAGACTGCAAAATTTCATCCCAAAGAGTAGATATTTGGCAATTGAAAAAAACTGTCAAAATGCAAAGATTTGGGCAGTCACACTCAGCGAGCAAAGCAGGCAAAACCCTCCGTGGCTCACAGCAGTGTGCCTTCCAGCAAGGCCTTTGGGAGCCCCAGCATAGGGCTTTGGGGCTGGTCCATGTCTCCACAGCAGAAGGAGCAGCAGCCCAGAGGGAGCTGAATAAAGAGCAAGAGCCAGCAAGCATGTGCCTGAGCCTGTCCCAGGGAGTACTGATGCTGCGGTCACCCTTTCATCTCCCTTCCCAGCTCAACCAGGGATCTGGTTTGGCTTTTTGTGCGTGCAATGAGCTCCCTCGACCTCCTGTTCCCACCTCGTGCAGTGCTTCCTCCTGTGCTCTGCAATCTGCTGTGGCTCCTTGAAGGGGGCCAGGGACAGATGGCTTGATTTCAGCTGATAAAGGGACTGCCTTCAAAGGAGAAGCAAGGCTTCCATCTCGTCTGGCCTGTTATCTCTTTCTGGTGCTGTCAACGAGAGGCCGAGGAGACAAGCTGGAGCCAGATGGAGACCAGCTCCATTGCAGGGAACACAGAGGGGAAACAAATTCTCCTTTAAAAATGCTCTCCTCGTGCCATTAAATGGTGCCTGCTTGCCTTTATTTCAAACAACTTCTGCCAAGCCCAGTTTACCTCAATATTTAAGGTATGCTCTGGTCTTTGCTCAGTCCGCTGCGCTATGTGAAAGATAACAGTGCTAAATATTTTCAGACGCTCTTGAGGGACAGCCAGGAATGTGGCTGTCATTTTGTGTGCTGCTGACTTTAAGCTCAACATGGTAAAATGCTAACCATGCTTATCACTTCCCATCTGCAACATCTGGCAGTGCTGCGGCTGTCGGACACCTTGCTGAGCCAAGCCCTGGCGGGTGGTGTGGGGCTGGCAGGCTCTCCAGGCCCTTTGCAGCGCATAACTGCAGCGCTGCAATAACTGAGGGAATGGAAGCAAGCTTAGTGAATAGGGGAGAAGACAAGAGCTGCTACTTCTGGGAATGAAAATATTTTTTTCTTTAGGAACCTCAATTTTGCACTTTTTTTCCAGGATCAGGAGGGGAAGAAGTGTCCCTGCCCTTTGGAGACAGAATAATTTCTAAGCCACATTTATAAAAATCGGTGATTTCCCTTTGTCAGCTCCTGTGCCTTCGTCTCAGCTTCCCTGATTAGTCACATAATGAGGATATTTCTAATATAAACATGTCAGGGGAGAACGGGAGCGCTTTATCAGAGGAGAATCTGTATCCCCCTGGATGCTAATTAGTCACGGAGATGCAGGCATGGGGGGTGGGGGCGAGGCGAGCTCTTATTTTAGAAGTCGAAATGATTTGTGCCCTCACAATTTCTCGCGCAGGGCTGGAAAGCCGTGCCAAGGTAGAGAGCGACTTGAGATCTCCCTCGGCTTTCGCATCCCTGAGTCCTTGAGATTTCCATGCTGTTGACTTTAACCCTCCTGAGGCAGTTTTGGCTGAGTAGCTGAAGGGAGACATGGTGATTCCCTGCTGAAAGCCTTCACAAGATCCCTCCAAACCCATGCTTGTGAGTGCAGGCTGAGTAAACTTAAAGGCGTACAAACTCAGCTTGTCTAAACAGCAAACAGCCTGCCCAGGGTGCCTTGGGTTGAAGGGTAATAGGTCTGGCAAACGAAAAGTAGGTGTGCAATGGAGTGGGCATCCTGTGGTTTAGACATGAATCCAGAGGCTGAAAAAAAGTTCTGCAGTCTTCACACATCTCATTTTCATTCCAGAAATGTCTGACATCAAGCTGACACTTGGCAGGCAGCATTGTCTGTTGTGTGAGTCTTGCCGTTGACTTAAGACCTCAGTCAGAGAGCCTTCAGAGCTGGACACCTCTGCCCTCAGAGAGAGGGGAGATTTACTAGGTGCAGGAGAAAGGCAGGATGAAGAATGATCGATGGAGGAGTGAACAGGAGGAGCAATCAGACAGCTCAGAAAAGGATCTGAGGGATTGGATTAAACGTGGCAGGGGTATTCCAAGAGCAAAAAGCAAGACCTCATTCATCTTACATGTATAGGAGCTGAACATGTAAAAATCAGCAGCCTTTCTTAAAAAAAAGAGTCCTAACTACTAACTGGAAAAGAACGAGTGGCCCCAGAGGTATGCTAGTAATAGCTGTGACATTGAACCACTGATTAGAGCCCTTGGTCTGTTGAAAGGTATGGATGTGGAGCTGTCCCGGCTTTTCCTGCTATTTTTCTTACAGCCAGAGGCTCTGAAAGCTTAGCAATGTCAGATTTGCCATGCTGGATCTAGTCCATGGCCTATGAAAGTGATTATCCAATCTCCAGGATGTTGGAGGGAACTTGCATCACTGGAACAGGACTCTCCCATTTGTATTGTGCCAGGACATTTTTGTCAGAATATATAATCTCTGCAGTACCTGCCAGAACCAGCCAACATTTTTAGTGTTTCCTTCAGGCAAGCTTTGATCTCAGCTTTCATGTACAGCTGGAATAGCCTAGCTGTGCATGGAGAGGATCTGTAAGCATTCTGTATATGCCCACAACCGTGGCATTTCAGCAGTGATGGCACCACTTGTCTTGCACTTTCCCAGCCAGTTTCTCCGGGTGTTGGGGTTGTCCATGGGAAGGAAGCACAGTTCCTCTCTGCCGTGCGGAAGAGCCTCTGGTCATCTTCATTTCAGGTGGAAAACTCAACTCTCTCTTTGAAAATAGACTTTTCATCTTTGTGATGCTCCTTTAAAGCTTTGAAGGAGTAAAGATGGGACACACCTTTGAAAGAAGCTCTAAACATTAACCCACGAGCATGAATTCAGATACTACAAGATCCTGCTGTGGTCCCTTATGAGCAGCACTAGGGCTGTGCAGAGCACTGCAATTTTCTGTAGGATACAGTTACAGCATGTAGCCAAGAGCCCGGGCTCCTGTTCCTGCCTCTGTCTTCCAAACACACCGTGACCTTGTCTCTGACACGTGTCTCAATTTTTAATCATTTTGAGGATATCCTCCCTCATGAGTTGAGGTTTAAAGAGCAGTTGTAAAGCTGTTTGGGGGGTTTTGAGATCCTGGTTTGGCCAGATGCCGGTTGCTAAACTGACTCTTACAACAGCTACCAATGAATTTGTGATGCTTTATTGCCTTAAATACTCATATGTCTCATGTTGCACCTCAGAGCTGTGTGTACAAAAGGAAAGGTGTAATGCTCTCATGTATACATCCTTTACAAGGAAGGAAATGTTTTGGTATTGGAGCATCCTGAAAACATACCTCAGTTAATAGCTGGTTTTAAATAGTTATTGCATGCCAGCCGCTTGGCAAGTGCTGCAAGCAGTGGGGAGTGCAGTGTGGCATTTCTCTAATTTGCAATGTTAATGATCCAATTTAAGTCATGTAAAGTTAGCACAAGATACCAAACCTATAAATGCATGTGATAATAGTGATGGCTGGTGCTTATGTGCATGAGAAGAGCCTGAAGGGAAATAGGATGTTAAATATGCTCTATCATGATTGAAAGGAAAGGACCAGGGGTTGCTTGTGCTGATGGCTTCCCGGAGGGAAATCTTAACAGAAATCATGTAATTACTCCCATTTTTCTTCCTTGTCCCTCAGTTGCTTTCCCAAAGTATTTGGTCTACTTACTGAGTTGGTGCTTCCTCTGTTACCATAGACCATCATCATCTAAAAAAAGGGACTTTCTTCTCTGTGCTGCAAATGTCATTTTTGATTAGGAAAACAGACCTATGAAGCATCTTGTTCCCTTTCCACAGCTTACACCTTTCCGATTGCTGCATTTTGTTCAGCATGAATGTGGCAGTCGGGCAGACCCTTCGCGGCCAGGGCTCCAAGGGAGCATTTCAGTGCAAGCACTGTGGCACGCGAAGGCAGACTGGCACTTCTCTTCTGCCCCCATCTGAAACAAAGCAAAGATCCAAATTCCTTGTTATCTGCCAGTGAGTTGAGCTACACCGACTGCAGGTGTACACAGTAGAAAGTCATCTCAGTGCAGTTCTGGTTCAATTTAATTAATAAGACTTGAGGTTTTAATCATGCAGCAATATTAACACTGCTGGCTTTTCAATTGCTGAAAAAATGGCTTCAAATACTGGTTTGTCTTACAATTATAAATGAATCGGGTTCAAAATCTGGATTCTGTAGTGGATATTGCAGGCCTAATTTGTTACTGTTAAATAAGATCTGTTCAGCATTTGCTCAGAAAAGAAAAACAGCAATGTTGTAACTGCTGCATTGGCAGAGCTAGTAGAAAGTCAATAAACAGTTGTTGTTTATTGCTTTTTTGAAACTGAGTCAGTAGCTGTCAGAGTGTATTTCAGTGCATCAGTCACTGTGTCACCAAAATGCCATTTATTTTCACTTTGGTACAGGGTGGCAATGCCAAGATGAGCAGTTAGTGCTTTGGATCCAGCAGCTTGCACATGTTGATGAAAAGTGCTGACCACGTCTTCCTGGGGAGCCTTCTGCTCTGGTCACTATATGATTCTGGAGTTCCTTCAACATGTGAGACTTAGAAAAAAGATGTTTTTCTTCAGCTCACCCAGAGAGAAGGTGAAGGCCAGCCATGGTCCTTGGAAGTGGGTAGGGGAGTTTGGAGAACCTCTCATTCCTGGGATAAACTGGTGTTTTGCCTAAATGAGTCTGACTTAGAAGCAGGCTCCTCTCTTATTAAGACAGATGGGGGAAAGGGACCTAAAAAGATCAGGGACCTTATCAGCTTGCACCAAATCCAGATCAGGCTGCCCCAAAACCGGATCAGCTCTGTTGACTTTCTGTGTGACAAATCAGTTTCTAACCCAGGCTTAAAATCCTCCAGCAACAGCAATTCCATAACTTCATCAGGCAAATGCGCAGCTCCTTAGTCTTACCTCTACAATTTTCCCTGATATTTCCTTGCAACCCTGCTACAATTTAAGGTGATCGTTTCTTGTTCTGGTGATCAGAAACATGGAAAAAAAATTACTCCCTTTTTCTCTCTGGCAGCCCTTTCTGTATCTGAAGACAGCTATTATATCCCTCCTTAGTCTTCCCCTTTCTTCTCTGAACAACCCCATTCTTCCAGTGTTCCTGGATGGTTGTAGCTTCTAGCTTTTATCTATAGGACTGCTGAGGGGATTACATCTTCCTTGAAATAATGGGCTCCAAAACTAAATGTTTAAGCTGGAGCCCGAGGGATGCAGAGGAGAGCACGAGAGAGTATTTTGTGAGGTTTGCAGGTTCCATTCCTGCCATCCATGTGACGCTTTCCTTTCTCTTGCCAAACATGCCATTACTGACCATTGTTCAGCTATATGGCAGATGCTGTTTTTCACATAGAATCATAGAATCATTTAGGTTGGAAAAGACCTTTAAGATCATCGAGTCCAACCGTTAACCTAACACTGCCAAGTCCACCACTAAACCATGTCTCTAAGTGCCACATCTACACGTCTTTTAAATACCTCCAGGGATGGGGACTTGACCACTTCCCTGGGCAGCCTGTTCCAATGCTTGATAACCCTTACAGTGAAGAAATTTTTCCTAATATCCAATCTAAACCTCCCCTGGCACAACTTGAGGCCATTTCCTCTCATCCTATCACTTGTTACTTGGGAAGAGAGACTGACACCCACCTCGCTACAACCTCCTTTCAGGTAGTTGTAGAGGGCGATAAGGTCTCCCCTGAGGCTCCTCTTCTCCAGGCTAAACAACCCCAGTTCCCTCAGCCGCTCCTCATAAGACTCGCGGTCTAGACCCTTCACCAGCTTTGTTGTTCTTCTTTGGACCTGCTCCAGTGCCTCAATGTCCTTCTTGTAGTGAGGGGCCCAAAACTGAACACAGTGCTCGAGGTGTGGCCTCACCAGTGCCGAGTACAGGGGCAGGATCACTTCCCTGGTCCTGCTGGCCACACTATTTCTGATGCATAGATAGACAGACTATGCACATCTTGGTTCCGAGTGGTTTTTTTAAGCACTCTATTTTTATAGATATTTCATGTTTGTATTGTAGTGGTACCTAGAGGCTGCAGAGGTCTGTTGTCCAAAACACTGTGAGATCACGTGCACATCAGAGTCCCCTCCCCAGAAGCCTACCGCCTACAGCTGCATTTCTCAGGATAACCTAGTGCAGTACAGCTTGAGGCAGAGTGAATCTGCAAACAGCATATAATTTTTTGTTCCCAGGGCAGAGAGACTGAAGGCATAAATATTTATTAGCAGGAGCAATGTTCTAGCCCGAGAGTCTGGGATGACAACATGGGAATGACAGAAACTTCTTGGTGACCCGAATGTACCCACTGTATTTGGGGTTGTCGTGGTTTAACCCCAGTTGGCAACTAAGTTAGCAACTAAGCACCACACAGCCGCTCGCTCACCCTCCCCCTACCCCCCACCGTGGGATGGGGGAGAGAATTGGGAAAGAAAAAAAAAAAGTAAAACCAGTGGGTTGAGATAAAGACAGTTTAATAGGA
>VYZW01009523.1:12067-31581 GCA_013401315.1 Balaeniceps rex
GCGGTGGGCCCAGGTGGCCAAGAAGGCCAACAGCATGCTGGCTTGTATCAGAAATAGTGTGACCAGTAGGACCAGGGAAGTCATCCTTCCCCTGTACTCGGCACTGGTGAGGCTGCACCTCGAGTACTGTGTTCAGTTTTGGGCCCCTCAGTACAAGAAGGATATTGAGTTGCTGGAGTGTGTCCAGAGAAGGGCAACGAAGCTGGTGAAGGGTCTGGAGAACAAGTCTTATGAGGAGTGGCTGAGGGACCCTGGGGTTGTTTAGCCTGGAGAAGAGGAGGCTGAGGGGAGACCTTATTGCCCTCTACAACTACCTGAAAGGAGGTTGTAGTGAGGTGGGTGTTGGTCTCTTCTCCCAAGTAGCAAGTGATAGGACAAGAGGCAACAGCCTCAAGTTGCGCCAGGGGAGGTTTAGATTGGATATTAGGAAAAAATTCTTCACGGAGAGGGTTGTCAAGTATTGGAACAGGCTACCCAGGGAAGTGGTCGAGTCCCCATCCCTGGAGGTATTTAAAGGACGGGTTGATGAGGCACTTAGGGACATGGTTTAGTAGTGGACAGGTACGGTTGGACTCGATGATCTTAAAGGTCTTTTCCAACCAAATGATTCTATGATTCTAAGGAATTGACACCTTGCTACTGTCAAGTTGTTACTTCATTCTCATTTCTTTCTCTGGGTGATGTATTTACTGACTGTATTGGAATCTGCTCTTCCTTTATGTTATTTTTAATATCACAGGCTTCATTTGCCATCTAACAGTAATAACAGTCATATTCTGGTGAAAACGGAAGTATGAACTAGTAAGGCAAATCCCTCTGCATTCGCGGAATAAATGACAGGTCAGAATGACATTAGTGCATGAACACAGTCTCTGTCTTTCCTGGGCTTTAGTTGCACGTTCTGTAACACTGAGGCTGGTTGTAGGCTCTGCCTAGATTGACGTAAAAACATATGCAGCTGATAGTGAAGCTGAATACGGTCAGTCCACAACCCAAGGCACCCACTACTCCAGAACTGCAACAGATGCGACAACTGCTTACTTCTGCTCTGTCTGTGAAGGCGGTTCCCTTAGGAAGAAGGCAATAGCCCAGCCAGTTTCCCCACCTTCCTCCCTTTTTTATTTTTTTACTAGAGCAAGAGACAATAAACAGGAGATATGAAAATAGCTGGGATTTGGCACAAAATCTGTTGTGAGAATGCATAAGTGTGGGAAGGAATAGGGAGAGCCAGCCCTGCTGCAGCTACAAAGTTCTGTCAGGTTTAGCAAATACCGCTGTGTTGCAATGCAGCTGGGAGGAATGGAGCTGGCTGCCCACCGAGCTGGGTCGGGATGGCAGGTCATGCTCAGTGCTTTACAGCTCTATCAACAGTTCACAACCTTTGTTGTACACAGTCATCTTCTGTCCTAAATGCTCACGTATGCACACTTAAAATGAAGGTTGTTACAATACGATGTGACCTTATATACAATGAGCATATCCATTATAATACTCAAATTTTAAAAGCTATGTATGTTATGAGTTAAGCTGTGTGTTTATTCTGATACTTTGTATGTTCATTCATTGCTATCAAGAAGCTCAAATGAAAAAAACAATCAGTTGTATGTTGAAAAGCAACTAATAATTTTACACTACAGTTTTGTGGTGCTGAGCTCCAAATATTTTGGAAGAGTCTGCGAGTAGGAAAACTTTGATTGTTTCTGTCTCCTCAGCCTCTTGAGAAGGAAGGGAGTATCCTTGGTGTTTCTACATGCACATTGCCAAAGAGAGACATGGAAAAGTAACAAGTCACTTTCAAAAATCTTAGCCTTCAGATGTTATATTCTTTCTTAAAGCTGCCTCAGTTAAAAACACTTTATTGCATCTCCTTGTTCCGCACTTCTGTAGTGCGTATGTTGTAAAGTTCCGTTAAGTCCAACACAGGAAGTATCCTATACAATGCATCTTTTTTAAGGTGAGAAATGCTTGTGTGAGGAGTTCAGCAAGTGTTTTGAACACAGGACCTCTTCTTTCATAATCTATTACTATTTTCTGCAAAGTTTTAAGTAATTTGCTTTTCTGAATCAAGCTATAAAGCTTTTAACCATAAAATTGATCTCCTCATAAAGTACATGTGTTCTAACAGTGTAATTACCTGAGGCCTGATCTTCCAACCCTTGACAGCATAAGTAATCTTTACTCATCTGTCTAATCTTACTGATTGAATATAGGAGGAGTCCAGTGACTCCAGCCTATCTGCTAGGTTGCTACTCAACTTTCCTAAATCACAATTTGTTTTCACATGGATAAGTGATCTAAGTGAGGGGTTAACAGTGTTCTGTCTCTCTTAATTTGAGATTTGGGAGACAATTGTAATTCAAAATGCTTCTTCTAGTTGAGACTCCTTAGGAAAGACACATACATAGCCTAGAGCTAGAAGTCCAACTTTGCTTTTAAATGCAAATATTTTAACAAGTATAACACACAGAAGCATGAACTATCAATTATTCCTACGATGCATATGTAAAACATCTTGTTTATCACAAAGAGACCAAATTAGGCTAAAAATGTAAAATAAAAATTTGTAATTGAAATGTTGCCTGTTGTCCTTTGAAACTGCCCATTGTTCTTATCAGGAGTAGCCTTCAGGTTGTCTTGATGCATCTGAATGGATCTTTCAATAAGAAAAGATGGGAACTACCAGTATTGGCAGTCTGTGGCATTTGTCATGCAATAACATCAGTCATGCAATGTGACTTCTTGAGAATGGTGTTAGAACAGTGCATTATTTACAGCACTAGCCTGTCAGACAAGAGTAAAGACTTTCCTTTACTTCTTTCCCCTTACTTTCATTCTCTAAAGGTCTTACTGGTACATACAGAATGACAGGAGGAAAAGTTTCACATCAGGCAGAATGGATCTCCCAGCTTACCTACAAAGACAAGAATATAGCCAAAAGTCCATGGAAATTTTGAAAGTGTTAACTTCAGTAGATTTTTTTTTTTAACTGCATTTGACTGAAGGCAGATAACTACAAGTTTCTAAAACTAAACCCAACAAATGTTGGTTTTAATTTCCAGTATAGTATTGTCTCAGCCTAAATCAAGTCAAATTCTACTGTTTATCTCCATCCCCCAGAAGATTTTTGTTCTGAGTCAGTAATACCTTGGGGTTTTGGTTTATTTGTTTGTTTTCCCAGTCTACTACTACCTATCTTTCAGAGCTACAGCTGGATTGAGTCTGCAAGGTGACTTTGTTGCATCATTTTGTAGACATGATAGCTGTTTTACCAATACTTTCCCTTTCTCAAGGGTAGTTGATAGTTTTTGACCAGGAAATAATTGTCTTAATCATCCTCAACATGTCTCAAGGTTTTACACATGCACATCCACGCTCACAGGACTAACATGAATATTAACGATCTGTATGTCACAGTCCTGTGACTCATATGCTCAGAAAACATGCCCTGATGATAGTTATTTCTGGAAACTTTCAGTGAAGTTAATGTTACATCGCAGCAGCCTATATGTTATTCTCCCCACTGCCATGTCTTCTGAGCTCTTTTGTAACTGGAAGTCTCTAATCCCTGATGGTTAGTGGACTGTTCTGTTTCGTCCTCTTTTGGTTTTAGTACAAGTTTTTGTACATTGGTCTTACTGGTATGGAGTGCTTTTAGAGCTCTCTACAATCTTTGTTTCTGACAGCACTGGGGTTTTGTGTAGTACCCCAGCCCCCTTGATTTGCTTGAGATATTTATAGATGTTATTTCTATTATATCAGTTGCATTTTAATCTTAGAATTTATAGTGGTTCATAATTTAATCTATTTGATGTTGACAGGATTGATAGAGATTGTTGTTTAATACCTATTTTGCCAAAAAATATGTCCAAGTACTATTATTTAAAGATCTGTTGTCTACATTGTTTCACAGTTTCATCTCTCTGTCCTCTTACTGATGGCTTCTATGCTTTTTAAAGTTCTGAGGTTTTAGGTGTCAGAACACATGCTTTTTTTTTCCTCCAGGCTTCTTAGAATGAAAGGAAACCTACCTCTAAACAAGGTTTGTCTCAAAAAGTTAGAAAATATTTTTTTTTTAAAATGTGCACTCCCTCTACAATCACCTAGTTCTAATTTCTTTAACAGCATATAATTAAGGAGACTTGACTTAGCTGCAGAGACTCTTTCACTTCAACTCATTAAGTGCATGACAACCCCAATAATACTTACTTCTGTTAAAATACAGGTCCTGTACTAGGTGGTGTTATATATTTATGGTGGTGTTAAATATGTAAATATATATCAGACACCATATATATATATACACACTTATACTTAGTATTAAGTCCAACAGTGGAAGTCAGACCATACCCTTTGTGTCAGTCAGACTTCAAAAGGACATAAAATAGCCATCACATCTCTGTATCTCTACCCAAAGTCTCTCCTTTTTGTTTGGTTTCTTGCATTAGAGAGGAAGGAGTGTACCTGAAGCAGTCAGTTGCTTCTCGTCTTTGTATTGTGTGATATGTGATGAGCTTGGTTATCAGATCTCAGTGTGCTACTGAATATGGCTTCATTTGCTACAAAAAGTGGCAAATATGCTACAAGGAGGCAAATATGCCCTCTACTGACTTCATCTGTGGCTAGAGTTTACACACTGCTGTCAGAGAGTATACAATGGAACTGTTGTTTGCAAATAAAGCAAATTAAAATAAACATCTTTTATCATAAGAAAGCAATTAGTGTTGATTCGCAGCTTCACTTGTTTTTTCTTTCCTGACCTTGACTATATTGTGATGGTTTTGTGCTTCCTCGGACAGTTTCTACTTGCATCTACATCGATTAAACCTTGATCTCATTTATTATCTCAGGAAATGGTCTCAAGGTCACAGGGCTGGAAATTTAATTATGGTGGCAGTATATTAAGTGGCACATTTAAAGATGCTGAATCGTAGTAATTAATTTTTTGGATGGTGGTCTCTAGGGAACAGGTTTTCTCTACACTGGGTGTTTAGACATCCATCATGGCCATTCAGCTTGGCAGCTGTCTTTTAGCTTTAAACTGCATCATTATTCATCTTTTACGACTGACTTTAAAAACACTAGACAACTATATCCTTTTTTATTGTAATATATGTCAGATGCTTGTATTAAGCTATACTTCACCTTTGCTATAAAACATTAACAGAGGTTGCTAGTAGCTACCTGGGCTGGCCTCTAAATTGAGACAACAATTACCCTTCGCTGACATCTAGTGTCAAGAGATGAGATATAGCTGGAGTGCTGAATCCATTGGCCTGGAAATCCTGCACTTCCCCAGTGATTCAGGCTCACCCAAGAAGCTGCAGCACTGGACATAATTAGTGGACACGAGGGATTAACTTGGCACTCAGTGTTGACTTTGTAGCAGCACTAGGTTATTGAATGAAATGCAGCACTGCCAAGGTCTTAAAAAGCTTGTAATGTTTAATGAAGGAATGGTCATTAAACTTGCTGGATCAAATATTAGGCAAGATGGAACTGGAAGGTATTTAATAAAGAGGCCTGAAAATATGAACTAAATCACATATACTCATTTAAACTGCTGGCTAAAGCCCAGCATATTTCAAAATTGTTCACTGCTGGCTTAAGCCAGATGATATGAACTGGGAAGGAGAACAGCAAGCAGGTTTTAGCTTTGTGCGTAACTTCACAGAAAGTTTTTCTACTGTAGAATTATTTTTCTTAAATTAAACACTTTAAAATTCATACATCCTACTGGGATTGTAAATAAGTGTTCTCTAGGGAGTGTGAGTGTATTGGAGTTCTCATAGTGAACAATATCCACAGATTTTAAGTAAGGTCTTTCATACCCTTTGTCAAGCTGAATCTTCCAGAATCAAGACCAAAATATTAAACAGTGGGTTTTCAGAATATTGTTACAAGAGTTGATCCTCACATCAGTATATTAGTAATACTATTTTCACAGGCTGAAGAAGAAAATCTCTTAAAGCTGTTGGGTCAGTCAGCCAATGGAATCAAATTCTAAGTACAGAATATTGGGAGTAGCATTCCTCCTGCACCTTGTCACTTCTTGATCTCTTTAGACATAGTTCTCCAGCAGTGAAAGTCTTTGTGCTTGCAGTTTTTGATCTTCTCTTAAATTCTTGCTGTGAGCCCATCTAGCTCTTTATGGCATTTGGCCTTTCTGTAACAGTAGTGTATCTTCTTCTATGGAGATCTGTTAGATCTCCTTTTTGTACTGTGTGTTTTGTGATTAGAGTTATGCGATTGTGGTTGAGATGTTTAAATAAGCTGTTCCCGTGCAGTGGAACTGATGAAGACTAGTTTTCCTAGGTGTACGTGTCTTTTGAGTGCATCTTACTTCACTGAGCTAACTCTAGCAGCACAGTATGCTGTGGCTTAGAAAGTAACACCCTGTGGTTCATGTTAATTCAGAGGTTTGATAGGCAGTATTAGTAAATGTTGAGCATGTCAATCCTCCACCCATGGTCTGTGTTCCCATAGTTTGAAAAGGAAAATAGCAAGTAGAACAGCAAGCATATGATGAGAGAAGTGGAAGAGGGATCTCTGGAGTCAGATATACAAAGGCATACAGCGTTTCTTAGCTTTGCTTTGGTTTGATTGCAAACTTACTGGAGGGAAGGACATCGCCCAGAAGTGTCAAACAATGTAGCTGTTCTCAAGGCTGGAGTGTGAGAACAGCAGATAATTCTGACCAGGGCAATTCAGTTACACACAAGCCTACTGAGAAATGGAAATGAATGATCACACAGTGGCTTCTTATAGAGTTGCATGTGGAGCTTTGGAGCTGTCTAAATCTCATCTAAATTAAGAGGTACTAGAAAGGAAAACAAAACAGAGAAATAGGCTGGTCCTCCTCATGGAGTAAGGAATGTTCAGGGCATCTGTGCTGGTGCATGGAGGTAGTTCAGGTCCCTATTTATGTCTCTTCTCACTTTCTAAAGGTGCTTTTCTAGTCAGTAGGCTTCTTGTGTGTCCTTTGTAGTCTAGATCTGGTGGCATCTCTGCGTGTAGCCTGTAAGATATGTTTTTCAGAATAAGGGAATGGTATTTAACTTGGCACATATGACATCAAAAAGGCTTAGAAGCCCGTGAAGTGGGAAGAAGGCCTATCCCTAGCCAAGAGTCACTTCTAACATGATATGTTTGCAAGTATAACGTTCAGTCTGGCCAGCTGGTTTCCATCTACATGTGGTTGACAACTCCTTTGTAATTTCCTCTTAAAAACAGCCTTATATGCTTCTAAATTACTCTCTCTTACTTTCAAATATTGTAATAGAACATAAAAATGGGAATAAAGTATCCTGATCACTGCTGTGGATCGTCATGGTTATTTTCCAAGTGCCCTAGTCTACTGATGCTATTAAAATTGGATAAATTGCATGTATGTATGGTTGTACATCTAGCCAGGCAAAGCAGAGCAAATCAGGGCTACCTATAGCTGCAAGAATAGGATAGTCAAAATGGTTAATTTTTTTACCCTGAGTTTCTGACAAAGCCCTTTTGTTCAGAATCCACTGGATTTTGTGAAGAAACAAACATATCACAATGTAAGAAATAAGGTGGAATTGCAGTATTTGATGGAGGATTATACCTGGAGCTTAGTAAGTACCAAAAAAATTAAAGAGGATCTATGAATATTCTTTCTGTCATGCTTATGTTTTCTCACTTCTTGTACTCCATTTTAATGAAGAACATTTAGACATTTGAGTTGTTATTCTCCATGCTATTGATGGATTCAAAAATGATTTGAATATATCCACATGTAAATATTGCCATCAGTATGTACATACATGGGTATTCACAATGGAATGGGGACTAGCCTTATAGAAAGTTTAAGTTTTGGAACATGTAGAAGAGATAAAATCAGTATAGCTTAGGTTATCACTGTTGGGAGAGTGATGGATGTGCAATAAATAATCCATAGGTTAAGATAAGTTTATGCAAGCGGTTAGGTGAGCAGCTGTGCACAATAAATGGAGGAACAGAAGAAAAAAATAATTAATGATAATTTCAGAAGAGCCTAATGGTACCAAATTAAGTATTCATCATGAACTGCTTCTTCAGCTGTAGTCAAGATATACATTTTATTCCTATTACCTTACTGTTGGATTAAGTCACCGGCATTTTTGTTGAAACCAAGATAGCAAATGTTCAGCAATTCACGTGTGATGACGTACTGTATGAATGGCAAAATTAGTCTGTTTCATGTCTTTTTACATCAAAAAGCTCAACAAAACCACTTATTGCCCATGTCTGGAGGCTATCGTATCTAAAATGCTACAGTGGGAGGGCAGCAGTGATAGAAAATGGTTGCACTTTACCTCCTTTTGTAACAGACTTGTATGTTTGGTCAATCAGACTCCTACTGAAAGGTTGGATTTATAAAACCAAGCATGGGAGGTTTGGATCCAAGCTGTACATCATCAGAACCTTCAAATGATGTATCAGGATTTTTCGCCTGCTTTTGAACCATCTCTTATTAGCATTAAACACAATATCATTCTTGTAATGACTTCTTGGAAATGTAAAATCTTGTTTGAGTAAAAATTTCCTTAGAACATTATTTAAAATAGAGTTATTCAGTGTACTTGCTTTACTTTTTTCTAGTTCCGAATGCCACAGTTTTAGCCCATATCAGGGTAAGTTTCTTTCGTGAGAGGTATGCAATAATTTGATTTCTGTGTAAGAACTATCTTTCAAAACTGTTTCAGTGTGTAGTCACGTGACTGATATCCTCATAACCATCCACCCTGAACTACACTCAACTTTCCTAAATGAGATTTTATTGGAACTGATTATGATTAGATAAATGGGTGACTTCACTAATGTATAATACACTTTTCAATTATAGAGTATGTATGATAATTTACATTTCTTGTTTGATAGTATGATATTTATGTGACATATTCTGGATGAGATCTGCTGCTGTTTATGTAATGGCTTTACTTTTCTCTTAAATTAAATCTGCTTTCAACTTCTTTCAATTTATTTAAATTTTTCAGATAAACAAAGACGTTACAAATCCACCTTAATTTACCCTTCAGTGGAATGAAACCTACTGGTGGATAAATTCTAGTCCCCAAATTTCTTGCATAAGGAGACAAATTTTGTCATCAGATTAACAGATGAACGAGCTATTATCAAATTGACAGCTGAGAGACTGTTAAAGAAAAATGGAATTTGATGAAGAAACAGTGTTTCTTCTTTCTTGCAGTAATCTGATTTATGCTTCCTGGGTTAACAGTTTTCTTTACATGTAGAGATTCTGGAGGATGCATTGTTAATTTTGAGATATGTGAGAATTAGAGCACCTTCCCTGGCAAAGGATCTCTGAGCAGGGGAATAAAGAAAAGTATTTCATGTAGGTTTTTTTTTTTTCTTGCTAATAACCTATACACCTTTTCATCTGGTGTCAACACCCAGAGAGACAGCATTCAGTCAGAAAAGAGAAACCTTCTATAGATATATCAATAGATTGTATCACTAAATAGCTTTTAAACTTTATATTAAAAAAAAAAAGTAACATTAAAATTATGGGTCACATTTGTAAGCTCTAATAAATCAAGAATTTTGAAAACTATCATGTACAGAATTTAATTTCAAAGTGGACAACATATTAAAGGAATATATTTTTCTAATTTCATGAAAGAAAACAACTTAGCATGTAGTATAGTGTGAGAAAGTTCAAGATAGAGGTTGGTTGTGTTGGAAACCCATGAATGTTCCATAGCAGTCTTCCCAAAAGGGTTTAAAGGAAAAAAACCCCAAATAAGCCATGCAATTGTGGTGAGGTGTCCCCTTCGTGTTCCATTGCTCAGTATTGGTTTCTTTTGGAAGTGGCTGTCTTTGGAAGTGGTAGTTTTTTCCAGTCATGCACTATTTACATAGCTTACATGTGACAATGCTGATATTGCCAAGCTCTGTGTGTGTGTGTTTATATATATATTGTGTATATGTATTTACATACACATAATGTCCTAAACTGGTAGAAATTCCAACATCCCTACAACAACATGTACAATGAATTTGCACTTAGTATGGAACTGACATGTGATATTCTGATATTTGGCTTTTAATTCTTTAAAAGCTTTTTTAAAAAATATACCCAGTGCTTCTGCAGAAGCCAATAAGCTCTGCAAAGAACTGAGAACTCAAAGCTGTGTTTTTAAGAAACTTTGAAGACTGTGACAACACTTGTTTTATTTATTTTTTTCCTCCCTTAATGGCAAACAGCAGAGGCAATTGGTAATATATACACTTCACATTCCAAATTTTCAATTGTTTTGAGTATTCTTCTGCTTAAGTCATTGCTGGCACAATTCCACTGGACTTAGAGAAGTAATGAGGCCAGCTGTGGGGTTAGCTGAACAGTAGCATTTTGGATATGGACACTGAAATTTGTAAGGTCAGGAGTTTGTTAATAAAACATAACTGTGTGTACTTTTTGCTTCCATAAAATGTTTCATAAAATGACCATTTTATTCCAGTTAATATTCTTGTTGTGCAGAGATTGCTGCCACGGGTCTTTAATTTGTAAAAATATCTGAGTTGATGAGCAACTTGCGTGGCCTTTGCCAAGTTACTGAGTTATATTTAATAGCTGATCACAGCCTACTGTTTTATTAGAACAGTATTTTCTAAGCTATTGACAGATATATTAATGACACTGGCTGATGAATAAACTAGCAGTTTTAGAACGAAATTAGGAATTATTTCTGTAGAGGAAATTAATTTTTTTCACAGTAAAGTTTATTAGCCCATAGAAAAAGGGGTAATGGTTTTAAACTGAAAGAGGGTAGATTCAGACTAGCTATAAGGAAGAAACATTTTACGATGAGGGTGGTGAGACACTGGAACAGGTTGCCCAGAGAGGTGGTAGATGCCCCATGACTGGAAACATTCAAGGTCAGGTTAGATGGGGCTCTGAGCAACCTGATCTAGTTGATGATGTCCCTGCTAATTTCAGGGGGGTTGGACTAGATGACCTTTAGAGGTCCCTTCCAACCCAAACCACTCTTTGATTCTAACTCACTGTAATTAATTTGAATGAAGATATCCATGTCATGCTTTTTGCAAAAGAGGAAGGAATGAGATAATTACTTGGGGACTTCTATTCATTTAACTGGCACAGCTCTTTGAGGAGGGGCATCCTCCTCATTCCCTTTCTTAAAACTTCCAGAAGTGTGAGGAAAAGACACAGAGCCAAAGAAGTGTCCTCGTCTTGAAACTGCTGAAATGCACTCAAGCTATGCATTGGCAGTCCCTGAGGTTTTTCGTTATGTAGGATTTGGACTGGGAAACAGGAGTCTACAAAATGGTAAGCTAGGGGGAAGCTATGCTATGAAATGCTGTTGTGGAGGCAATCTGCATCTGAATTCTGGTGGCTATTTGAGTGGCTTTCTGCAGCCCAGCGACAGGTTCTGTCACTTCTGGTTTCCGTGATAGGCAGAGGGCAAAGACATTAATGACAGACTGCGTCAACAAGGCTTTTAAGGAAGATGCAGTGTCTGTGGAGAAATGCCATGCAGCACGTATCAGTGAGTGGGGAAAAAACTTAATTGGTAGCAATCTGAGGATCATGCTATTATGTCTGCAAGTCCCTCACTTTAAGGTCAAAGATTGTCTTTGTCCCGGTTTCAGCTGGGAGAGAGTTAATTTTCTTCCTAGTAGCTGGCATAGTGCTGTGTTTTGGATTTAGTATGAGAGGAATGCTGATAACACACTGATGTTTTGGTTGTTGCTAAGTAGTGCTTACCCTAGTCAAGGACTTTCTTTTTCAGCTTCCCATGCTCTGCCAGGTGCACAAGAAGCTGGGAGGGGGCACAGCCAAGATAGTTGATCCAAACTGACCAAAGGGATATTCCATACCATATGACGTCATGCTCAGTATATAAACTCCAGGGAGTTGGCCGGGGGGAGCGATCGCTGCTCGGGGACTGGCTGGGTGTCGGTCGGCGGGTGGTGAGTGGTTGCATCACTTGTTTTCTTTTCCCTGGGTTTTGTTTGTCTCTCTCGTTCTCCTTTTCATTAGAATTATTATTATTATTACTATTATTATTATTATTATTTTATTTTAATTATTAAACTGTTCTTATCTCAACCCGCGGGTTTTCTTACTCTTGCCCTTCCGATTCTCTCCCCCATCCCACCGGGGAGGGGGAGGGTGAGCGAGCGGCTGCGTGGTGCTTAGTTGCTGACTGGGGCTAAACCACGACAGTCTTATAGGAGCAAGTAACTTCAAGCTCCTCTGGTATGACAGGTGGATGCTGCCCTTCAGAGAAAAAAGAGGGGTAAACAATCTAGACTGTCGTTTGAGAAGCCCTGAAGAAAGCTTACAGAGAAGGCTGAATCTCATGTTTGTTCTCTTGCTGTAAGGAAAATCAATTGCAGAAATGATGTAATTTTGGACTTTGGCGAGTAAGCACAGAACATCTGCATATGTACACTGGAAAAGATACACAGTCTCATGCATGCTGCAATTTGTACAGTTAGAAATGGTAGTTCAGAGGAGTGAAGGTATTTTCACCTTTGATTGTGTTTGAAAGTATGAAACTGTGAATAACCTGCCTAAGGATACTATGCAAAGGACTGAATTGTATGTCTTTGTAATTACACCATGCACCATAATTACGCTGTGCACCGTACTACAATGAAACACATAGTTTCTTCTGTATTAAGAAATAAAGTCTTGTTAAAATACAGCCAAAATGTCAAATGGAACAAAAAGGAGGTTTGGGCATCAATGTATATTCTGCAAGGGACTGTTCATTTCCTTGGAACATAGAACAGCAGTGCTGCAGAGTGTGGATGGGTCCTCACATCCAGGGTTTTTACTAGAAACCTTAACAGGCCTAGGGTTTCTGTCTGAACAATGATTTGGAGTCATACTGTCATAGGATAACTCAGGCCGGAATGACTCTCTGGAGGTCTTTAGTCCAGTGTCCTAACTGAAGTAGGGTCAGCTGTGAGATCAGACCAGGTTACTTGAAAACTTCTAAGGAATTTCCTGAATCTTCTTTTCCCACCCTTTCACATGTTTGCATTATTGTCAATTTTTCTCAGACTTCAGATGTTTTATTTGTAGGTATTAGGAATTCTCTGTGTTGGACAGTGAAAGCTGAAGGAAGCAAGTCAAGGCACTTGCTGTGTGGGATAACTATAGATGTGCATGCTTTTGTACTCAAGATTTGTGACCTGAATTTGACTTCTCTTTCTAAACTAGTTCACTGCCTTTCAGTAGCAAACTACTGAAAATGCAGGTAATCTGATTATGAAAAATCAACTGCTGTGTAAAAGTAGACTATACACTTAAACCTATATGAGGCAAAGCAGCTATATGAGTCTTCAAAACATAACCATAATTCTCTTTCTCCTCTAACAGGACACCACCTGCTATTTAAGTCACTAACTATTCTGATTATTTTAGACAAATTTCAGTGTGTATTTTCCTTGTGTCTCAGTAATGAGGAGTGTGTTTGCTCCAAAATCACCCTACTACAGCTAAATGTGAAAGCATGTGTATTTGATTCATATTGAGCTTGGAGTTTCTTGTAACTGAAATAAAACAGGAATTACTCCCAAGAAGTAAATACTTACATAAACAATAAAGCTGATGCAAGTAAGAGGAATGCTGAGTCCACAGAATGTAGTATTAACAGTATATTAGTGCACACATTGGCTGAGACGCATAGGTAGTTGTGCATGCTGTAAATAATTCTCTGGGTGTCAAAATAGTGCGCAATATAATTGAACACATTGCAGGCAAAATGGCATGACCCATTTTATTTTCTTTTAAAATCATGATTCATTCATGAATCAGTGGATAGCTATTCTTAGATTTTAACAATCTATTAAAGCAGTGGGGCAAAATCCTTCTGACTGGAGGATTACTGATGATCTCTGTTCCTGTTGTCCTCATCTAAATTGGTGTATGTGTGTGTACATACATACATGAAGCTTTTACTATCCCTTTAGATTTCCTTTCAGAAATTTCAAAACGTGGTTACTTTGCCCTATCAACTTTAATTTTGTTCTTGTGCTTCTCCACAAAAATAACTTCTTTTCTAGCCTATCTTTGACTCTATAAAAATTTCCCAGGGAGCAGCCAAAAAGAAATCTGCTTCAAATTGAAATTCTTGAATTCAGGTATGATCATGCAAACAACGAGGCACAATTTATTTAACCTTCAGCCAGCTGCTTAACCAAGTTGAAATTATTGATAGCCCATCAGCAATGATCAAGATGGAGAGACTAAATGAAGAGGTGCCTTTTCTTTTTCTTCTCCAGTCCCCCCTCCCCTCCCGCCCCCTTTTTTTTTTTTTAAATAAGAGAACCATTGAGCTGGTAACAAGACTTGAAATGCCGTGTCAGCTCAGCTAGCATGGTCAAGGAGCTCAGCTGTAGAAGGGAAATAAAACTGTTAAGTTATGGCTGCCCTCCAATCAGTCACAGGGGTAATGATGTTTGGCTTTAGTCAGGTTACATGTCGGTAAATATACATCTCTCAGGCAGCCTTTAAGACAGCCTTAAGCTCATGCTTATTGTTTTATATAGATAGGGGTCGGATGCTGATATATGGTGGTCATAGGCCACTGAAATAAATTTCACAATGTTCAGCAGGTAAAGTTAATCTCAATAGAACAGAATGTGACTGCAGTTTTGATAGAATATTCATTCCATTGACAGTGATGGGGTATTTTTTCTCTGTTAGGTTTCGTGCAAATCACTCAAATGCAGACATTTTTTTTTCTCTGCCTTGATTCTAAATTTATCACTACCTGAAGTGACCAATTACATTCAGTCTTCAGTGTAGAGCCTTGGCAAGTTCAAAATTCAAAATTTCAGCTTATAAACACCACTGTGAGCTGTATTCTGTTCACCTGCCCTGCTCACAGAAACATATGAATCAAATCTGAAAGTAGGGAGATCTCAGAATTCCAAGTTCTGCCAAGTACCGGAAAATCCAAATGTCATCTCTTTCATGTGTGAGTGATAGTGTGAACTCTGGCTCAGGAGCAAAGGACTGAGACAAGACCACACCAAAACAGATATTCTGGACTTACAGCAGTATGAATTAAAATGTTACTTTAAAATCTTACTGTAGACTTAGACAAATATTTTTTACCATATTTTTTCTGATAATAATATTTAAGTTTCCACTTAAGCTTACCGATAAGGAATTTGTATCTGTTTGCAAATACTGGATCACACCTTCCATTACTGTAGACTGACATTAGTCATTAAATTCTGCTAAGTCTCTCAATAGCATTTGAGAGTTAAGATGCACCACTCAACTTTTTTAATCACATACATTGGGTTGTTAAAAAAAGCAGGTCCCATTATGCCAGCCTCTGCTCTTACTAGTATCCAGTATTACCATTCCACAGAGTACGAAAATGTAGAAATACATTCCACGTGCATTTCACGTAACACCAATACAATTAGACTAGAATTTGATAAAGCCGTATGTGGTATTTATTCCATAAGTAAAACTTGCTTTGGGTCTTAGTGTATAATGTAGTGTTAATTCAGCAAGAATGTGTCTGTAAGTCTAGGGTTAAACTAAAGCACTAAGCTGCCCTATGGTGTAGCAGCCTTTAATCCAGATTTAGAATAACACAACTGGTTTAGTTTAATTTAGTAGGATTTATCAGAGCAATGGCTTAATCCTAAATTTTTATTTTGTGTTTTAATTGTCAAATATCCATTGAATTCAGGGAGAATTTGTCTGGATAAAGACCAAGCGTGGAAAAACAACATATAATGTCCTGGATTGCAGGCAGAAATTGTTTATAAGTTGATTGTATATCAGGCTTTCAACATTAAGCTTTGACGTTTTGCTGGTTTTTTTTTTTAAAGTTATTGTAGTCAATGAACAGTCCTTTGACAATGAAAAAACCCAAACCTCTCTAGAGATCCAGGTAAGCCCAAGTTCGTTACCAGTGAGAACATGGCACAAGCATTGTTTGTATGTTTAAGACTGATGGAAATTTAGGAAGTGGCTGTGAATTCAATTTATATGTGATGCTGAATTTAGTCTTCATAATACTTCTGGATGTCTGATTATAAGCATACATATATTGGTCACAATGTTTAATTAAGTAAGTGTTAAAATGTTTGTTTTTCTATGACTTAAATTTTGGATTGCTTCTCTGAGAGCCCCAGTCTGTGGTCCAGCTGATTTTACTGGAAGACTTACTACCTAAAGGGTACAGGATTTGCTTAATATTATTGTCTTCCAAGAGAACACTTTTTTTCTGTGATCGAGACAAGCTCCACAGCTTTCATAGTGCTGTTTTTCTTATGCATTCCATCTCATGCATTCTGACACCTGAAATCTTCCTGCTTTAAGCCCCAAGCAGATGGTATAGAAGGTATTGCATTCCATCATGTCCTTATGCAAGCATTTCCAGTGGCATCTGTTGAAATATGGCCTAAAATTCCATTAAGAAAGAACTTCAGGTTCTGCATGCACAAAAATATCTTGGATTATTTGCCTTCTAAACACAATGCAGAATTCTTTGAAATTGATTCAGATGACTCTGCTAATAACCTATCCACATTTCCTACCACTAAGACCTCAGGTCTTTCNCACTAAGACCTCAGGTCTTTCAAATCTCCTGCAACTCAAAAAGGATGAAAAGATGATGACAATACCTGTGAAGACAATACCAGTGAAGAAGAGTGGTTCTGGCCTGATAGAAAGATATTACCAGTTATGTGTACATGGCTAAGTGTGTGTTCAAGCATAACTATAATTCCACTGAAATGGTTATGTAAAATGAAAGCAGGGAACAGGATTTCATGGAGAGTAGTTACCTGGCCTTTCCTTTGTTGTGTTCCTTTTATGTCATATAGGTTGAGTTAGAAGTGTTTTATTCTAATAGCTTCAGACTGCCTTAAATAGACTAAAGAATCTAGCTCTATGATAGATTAGGTTAATTGATATGAGGAACATCCCATTAAACTTAAAATAGATGTTATTACCCACTCCCCAATGTTCACTATTTTATCATAATTTAAATTAAATGAAAATATCCTGTTCTTTGATTATAAAATATGCAGCAGGAGAAGTATTATTGCATGTTGGAAAGATCCATATTGGAAAGACCCATGTTCACTTGATTTCTACTGAGAAAAAACAGTGGACCAAAGATTTAAGGAAATTATAACTGTGGTTTTGTAGTAGACACTAACCTATTCGGGTATTTGTGAACACCTGCAGCTTTTGAATTTTTGGTGCATTTGCTGCTCCTTAAATTACTTCTTACTACCTTGTCACGTCTTTGAAAATCGCCATTGAAATAAAAGCCATCACAGCTATCCAGTTGTGTTTAAAATATATGCGGTCAGTATGTTGGCTTCCTACAGGCAGGTTTCCCTGCATGTCTAGTGATAAGTTTCAAATACCAAATAATATGATTTATAAAAAAATCTGGATCATATAAGATTTTAAAATCAATTTTTAAAGGAAATACATCTACATCTTAGGCAAAAATACAGCTTTCTAACAGTCCATGAAGCATACTACTTCTATTTTATCACGTGCAGCACTACTGAAAGATGAAAAAAGGTTGTTCATTGCCTCTGTCTTCAAGAAAGAAGTTTCCCATTTTATTAATCATGCTTGAAAGGTAACATTCTTTATTGGATGTACAAAGATACATTTTTATTTGTGATCTAATTTGTAGATACAGTAAACGGATGTTAAGCTTTGATCCATGCTACGTCATGGTTCTCAACTGATAAAGAAGAGATGGCATTTTTTCCAAAGCATTCATATTAGCACCATATAGCAGTTTTATAATTTTTTCACCATTGGAAATCCTAAGCTTTATGGGAGAGGGGCAAAAATTCATTCAGAAGAGTATGAAAAGACTTATTTCTTCCCTAATGAAATTTTTATTAAAAATGTGTTTCAAGTTGGTGTATAATGTTTTGCTATTATGTCCTCCATTTTATTTACAAATTAGTTCTTTTGATACCTGGCAATATGGCTATGAAACAGGTATTCCTGTTGTGTTGTATTTGTATTAGCGTACAAATTGAACACATTAAATAACTTCACTTAGTTTGACTCCAGCTACCCCCAAAACATACACTGTAGTTCCTGAATCTCATGTCATATATGTTCAAAACCAGCCATGCTAAAAGTGGTCTCGATACCTGTGTCTCTCCATTCATTCCTAATTCCAAATCTTACTAAGAACAAAATTTGGAAGCTCCTACATCCACTGCTCAGTTTTATTTCTGCTTCCTCATTCTAAATATGCAGAATTTATCACTTGACCTTGGTCTGGGGATGGAAGGGCAGTTATTAATAGATTCCAGGAATCATTGGTTCCTTGGCACCACGGTTGACTTTAGCCTGCCTTTTTCTCAGAGGGATTCTAGTAGGGACAGTGGTTAGGAGAAAATCTTCTTTTGATTTTATTTCCTATGATGGCTGGAGCTGGATTTGTTGTTGTTTATGTAACACGTTTCAAACATGTCATGCTGGTGGGAGAAAGGAGGAGAAGCAGTGGCCTATGCTGCTGCTGCTAACAGTTTCCATTCCTGGCACCACCCTGGGATTGTGGTGTTTTTTTGGTTTGGTAGTTTTTTGGGTTTTGGTTTGTCGGGTTTGTTTGTTTGTTTTTGGTTTTTGTTTTGGTTTTTTGTTTGTGGTTTTGTTGTTGGTTTTTTTTGTGGTTTTTTTTTTTTTTAAATCTGCTTTGATTGTCTGTTATCTTAACCAGATAAAACAGGGAATAAAGGAGGATGGGAGGGTCCTTATTCCCTACCACTTTCCACTTACAGGTTGCGCTCTCTTCCAACATAGCCCCTTAAAATAGCAA
Organism: Balaeniceps rex; assembly: GCA_013401315.1. NCBI lineage: Eukaryota > Metazoa > Chordata > Aves > Pelecaniformes > Balaenicipitidae > Balaeniceps > Balaeniceps rex. The sequence continues at coordinate 30,907 of VYZW01009523.1, forward strand.
AATTGTACCTTTGAGTGTGAAGGACTTCAGTTCCTGAAGAAATTTCTTCAGGAACCCTGAATTTTTCAGAAACTGAGTATAAGTCATATTTTCATATTTGCTGAAAGGCATTTGCACAATAAATTCCTACAGGAGACTTATACAATACAACCAATGAATCCAGCTTTAGCCATCTCACCAAAATTTCTTATGGGAAGACAATCCTGGAGTGCAGGAGGTTTACTCAGGTAGAGTTACCTGATAAACCTAATGATACCTAGAGCATTTGGTGAACCTCTGGGTCTATGCAGATAGTCTTGTCCTAAAACATAATAAACACATGNGTACTTCTAAATTTTGTGGACTCACTGGTCATGAACCGTCACCTGGTATCCTTACTTCCTGGCTGCACCTCAGCCACCACTGGCATTTGAAATAGCCTGTTGGAGGATTTGGGGTTTGTAGTTGCTNATAGAAGCTTCATACCAGTCTTGACCTGCAGGTCAGAATAGAGACCATCATGTGGCTGCAGATAATATTATGGATCTACTGCTCCTGGCTGGTGTCCTCCTTTTAAAGCTCTATTGGGAACAAACTGAACTGTTGGAGAATATTTTTAAATGTGCTTCGTACTTCTAAATTTTGTGGACTCACTGGTCATGAACCGTCACCTGGTATCCTTACTTCCTGGCTGCA
>VYZW01009523.1:48239-60269 GCA_013401315.1 Balaeniceps rex
TGATTCTAACACATGGTTAATTAAGATATTATAGTTAGCTATTTGCTAGACTGACTCAGGGGAGTAGTAATAGGATATGGAGTCTTTCACCTTAAGTTCAGCTGTTCTTACCCCCAAATTCCCAGGTAGTGATCAGTAATTTCTCATTAACCCTGGCACAAGATGAATCTGACTCCACTCAGGCATGTGGATGAGTTTTGAGCACATGTCTGTCAACAAGGAGTGTCAGTGTCTCTGATAATTAAATTTCAAAGTGAAGAACTCCACTGCTGTGAGGTAATAGCAGAAGTTGATGCCTCCCTGTAGCATTATTCGAACTCCTCTTTTATTTTTTTTTTGTGTGGGGGGGGTATCTTTGTTTTCTCCAGACTCAACAAGCCATCATAAGATATCATAATATCTGCAGATACAGAGTTAGGTTTTGAAGACTACAAATTGATTATTGTCCTTAGGTTCCCCTGCAAGACAAACAACTAATAGCAATACAACCATAAAAGCTGGAAAAACAGTTTAAAAAATACCCAGCCCAACACCTAAATTATAATGACTCTGCAAGAGGCCCCTAATTTCATGATCTTACCTGCACTGCCAAGAATGTAAAGAATCATTGGTTCTTGACATCATTCTCTTGCTAAGGGGCAATTACCTCTTCTGTATGCATTGCCTTAATCATGTCAAGTTGCGTCCCATAAATTTGCATGTCTCCCAAGGAAGCACAGTGCATTGCCAGCAGTCTGCTAGGCCAGATCAAAACAATTTCCTAATGTATGTTTACATCAGCTTTGGCTCTTGAGCTGCCTTTGCTCTAGTTGTTCTGCAAAACAGACCAAATTCCCTCTCTCGAAACTGTGTGTCGCATCGGGGAGAGGAGGCGGAATAAGCAGAATATGGATGGATACATTGTCCTTACCAGAATTGGGCAATGCTTTCTAGATAAATGAACTGCAAATAATGAAACCACATGCTAGATATAAACACAGTCCTCTGAGATGGGCTTGTTGTCACAGTCAGAAAGAGAGAAAGAGAGAGATGGAGGGAGCGCACACGCAGATGTGTGATGGGGGGTGTAATGAATGCCAGCTCCCCTCCCGACTCTCTGGGATACGTGAGGATGACAAACTCTCTGAGGAACAATTCCTTTGACTGGTTTGTTGAGGAAAGGAAACTTGTCACACTGCCAAGAATAAAACTGCTTCTGGGCTTAGTTTTGAATTTTATAAAGTGAATAAGTGAAAAATGTATACACATTCACTTCAGACCCAAGTCATGAATAATTAAAAGAATATATAATTGTACCCAGTTTTCCCCTCAAGCTCAACCAGCAAAGATATCTTCTGTCCATGTAACAGGGTACTTCATGTTTTTTTCAGAAACTGTAAGTAGTGAGCTGAACCAAGTATCACTGAATTCATACTGCATGCAAGTATGAATAACAGCCTGACCATCAGAACACACAGAAACGCAAATTGAGAACTCAACAGTTTCATATGAAGGAAGTTACAGATTTTTTGATTATGCATAAATCTTTTCCTGGTGTGATTCATCCACACTCGATATTGGATTCTGACCACAATATGATAAAAATTATATTATTAACACAGCATTATGGTAGACATTAAACTGATACTGCAAATGGCAAAGATGAGACATTTTTTATGAGGCACGGTAAGACAAGAATGTTTACCATGTCCAAAATACCTATGCAGAAAATAACCTCAGAAAACAGAAGTTATCTGTACCTATGTGTAACTACCTCCTTTTTCTGAGATAGGCAGACTTTCTAGTTCAAATTAAGAAACGTGAGTTAACAGTATACAGCCACACATTTGTCTGCAATTCTGCCTTGCACTGGAATTGTCTAATGGTATTTATCTGGAAGAGGCAGACGCAAGAGATCTCTTATTGCTTTTATTTTTCCACATTATTCCCACAATTAATGGGTCCCTCAGTTTTCAACTGAAGTGAAATTTAGGATTAATATCTATTTTTCTTGAGGGCATAGGAGTTAGCAAAAATGGTATTAACGGCAATGTATTTAATACCTTTCACTTGCAGATACAGAAATCTTATTTAAATACTAATGAAGAACATCAATAACTTCCATAAACAAGATAATCATTATATCCCCCACCACACACACAAATGCAGACATGAAGATTCTCATGGCTAGCAAGTTGGCTCTTCCTTTCTCTCATACCGGTATGGCTGTTTGTACCCAACAACTGTGATGCTCTCTGATAGGAAAAATATATTAAAAAACTGACCATCATACACACAGAGGATGAATAGATTCTCTTTTGTATGCAGGTAATAGCTATGTCCTTGAAATGGCAAAGGTCTGGGGTTTGGGTTGACTGTTATGAAAGATGCACGTTCTTTGTATTTTTGTATTTCTCTAGCTGAATACCAAACACAAGATATTCACTTAGACCTTGACTTCTTTTCAACAGCAAAGGTATTTGTTCCAAGGTAGAAAAAGGCAAAACGACAGGGAGGAGTGCTAGGAGATGTGAAGTGCAAGTCTGCTTAAGAAGAACTAGTCCACTATAGCATCATGGGTTGTATCTGAAGTACCTCAGGGACGTCTGGGAGAAGGTACACAGGCATATAGAAGGCCTGTGGGGAGGGTCACTTTCTGCTCAATAATTTACCCCATGATATGCAAAGAGGATGCAACTATGAAACTCAGCTAGCTACAGTAGCATGACAACTGATTACAACAGAATGGCTTTAAAGAGGTGATGAGGTACCTGACAGGAATATCAGAAGTGAGGCAAAATATTACGCCCTGCCTACCTCCTGTCCACATATCTGAAAGCTCCTACTCTATAACGTGTTGCTCTTGTCATTTTTGTATCACAGGTGTCTAAGACAGGAGCCAAGTTACGTGCATGGACTATAAAAGCAGAGGTAAACTACAGCCCAAAGACCTTATCATCAAAAAAGGGCAAAATAAAGTTGGAAAAAACCCAGTATTCGTACTTTCTGTATAGGGAAAATGGCAAGGAGGAATTCTATACAAATGCAGTCTCTACATACAACCCCACAGAGACAATCATGCTGAAGAATCTGTAGAGACATAAATCTTCTGCCGGTACAGCAGAAATAAAATGTGNTTATTAGAAAATATTTTTCTAATAAGTAAACCGGGAAAAGACCATGAAAAAGGTGAATGTTTTGGTATTCTGTTGCTTTTGATGACTATTTTCTATTTAAAGGTTAATTGTGAATTATTTCAGACCCAAAATTGTGTAACAGTTGATTTTTCCCATGTACACGACAACATTCATGTAACAGAGTATTATTCCTTCAAGCCTGTTCTCTTTGGTAAAGCTTTTATGTGAGAATCTGCTTATATTTGCAATTGTCTGATGTTTAAAAATAGAATTATTCAACATTCTCTAGTAGTTGGCTCTGACCTCTTGTTTGCTTGTTTTCTAGGCTACATTTGAACAGTTGAGAGATTTCCAGCTATATTGTGCCACCCCGTGTAAGAGATGGGAAATTGCACAACTTTGCTGACATCATGACACGAGTTTGGCGTTGGTGTCCTGCAGGTGACATTAGTGCATTTTGAAGACAGTTTTGAGTTTATCGACAACTGAAGCACATTTAGAAAAGCATTAAAAGTATTTAATATGAGACTTAATTTTTCTTAAAACATTAATTTGCTGGAAAACTTTCAACCTTTTGACTTAATAAATAAGTCATGGTGGCCCTTTATTTATTACTGCTTTGTTGAAAGACAAGGAAAATTATCTATTGGGTAATAAAATTATTCTCTACATCGTAATTTAATCTCATTTTCTACTTTGTCTAAACCAGAACAGAACAGTACTGATTCAAAATCTGTACTCCGACACTTTGCAAACTTGTTTGCTGATAAAATAAGGGGCAGGAGCAGTGTTCAGGCATCAAACTAATACATAAGTTTTGATCCGTGTTAACTGAGCAGCCTATAAAAGGGAACTTCTCTTTCCTGTGATGTAATGTACCCCTCTAGGAATCACAGACACCCTTTGGTGATCTGTGGATCTTGATCTTTGGAGCTGTTAGACCCAACTCATTCTGGAATAATTCCAGCTGTTCAGAGACACTCTGAATCAGCAGGCTGAGAGCTCTTGCCATTCAGTCTTCAATACCTAAGCAAGTACCTTACAAACTGGTCACAAAAGTCACATAATCAGATCTTCGCTACTAAAAGCTGGGGTGCTACAGGCATAGGAAGTTCCAAAGTCAGTACACTAGTAAGTTTGGTGTGCACCTGGGAGCAGATAGAAAAATATAATGTCCTTAACCATGGAGTATTTGGTCATCTTCTGTGGCATTCTTACTTCCACAAACAAAAAATGGTGACATAACAAAGGTGGCAGGATACAATATTTTTTCCCTTTTGCTGCTTCCCCTCACTGTTTTACTGTATTTCTCCTACCAGTAGTTACACAGCCTTTCTTTATGCTTAAGCTAGCTCTTGCTTTACATTTGTAACTATTATCTGACAAACTTATGTTACAATAATGCCTACAGGTTCAGGCCGTTTGCTGCACATGATACTAATTCTTTAGAAATATATTTTCAATGCTGTAATTAATTTAACTTAATAATTGCTTTTTTTCCTGCTATTCGTAGATTTTATCTTTGCTGTTTGAGGGTGCCTGTGCATTCTGTTCTTCTTTAGTGGTATTTTTCTTTCTCATGTTTTCCTCCATTCGTTTTGTGCCCCCTTATATCACTTTTTAATTCTTTTCACACTTCTTCTCCACATCCGTCACATTTATTCCAAGATCATTCAGCACGCTACAATAAAAGAAACCTTGTCGTTATTGTTGCATCATTCACCTTTGGGCAATAGATAAGCTGTGACCAAGTTAGGAGCTGTCTGTATATTGTAACAATGTGTTCGTGGCAAGTTCTAAACCTTAGACAAAACCTTCCTTCCATCTTGATCTCCTCCTCCTAGTAACATTGACTACCATTACCATTCTTAGGCATGTGAAAAAGATGAAAATTAGATTTATCTAACCTCCTGTGCTTCTGTTGTGCGTATGTAGTATCACTACATTATGTCATGAAGAAGGACTGTGTTTTGGATGCTGTTACTGCCGTATTTATACAACTGAAGTTGTAATTTCAAATGATGTGGAGATTCAGGTTTTTTGCTCAATAACTCTGCTACTGCTGCCTTGCTGGTATATAATATGGACATTATCTGCTCTCTTTTTCCTCATGAGGAAGGCTCCACTCTTGTTTCTGACAGTCATCTCGTACTCTCCTGAGCACCTGAAGTATCAGGACAGCACACCAGTGCAGTACACAGAAATATTCTGTGTCCCGTTCGCCGCGGCCCAGGACTCGACCCCTCGGTTAACATTCCTGCGACAAGCGGCTGCCCCAGACGGACGAGGAGCGGGGAAGGGCGCTGTCGGTGCCCAGGGACAGCAGCTGAGGGCTGCCCGGACCGCAGGACTCGCCCTCACCACGCACCCAGGCGGTGGGCAGCACTCCTCAGCCCCGCGGACCGACGCCACCCCCGGCAGCGCCCTGCCCCCTCCACCTGCCCTCAGAGCAGCGCGAGCCCCGCCCCGCGCGCGTAGGAACAGAAGGTGCGCACGCGCCCACTGTGCGGGGGCCGGGCAGCAGCGGCGTTATTTTACGCATGTGCGTGAGTGCGCCCAACTCCCCCCTCCCCCCTCGGAGAGGGGCTGTCACGTGAGTCCGGCGGCGTTTGCGCTTCCGGGTGAGCAGGGGCGCGCAGCGCAGCGGGCTCTTTCCGCGGCGGCGCGGGCGAGGCCGCGGCCCGTCCCGTTACCCCGCCTCCGTCCGCCTCCCGCCAGGTACGGCCGCGGAGGGGTCGATAAGGACGAGCCGGGANCGGGCGCGGTGGGGACGGCTGCTGCCCCAGCCGGCGCTCCGCGGGCGGCGAGCAGGGACCGCCTTCGCGCCCGGGCTGCCCCGCGGGGAGCGGAGCGGGCTCGTCGTGGGCCCCGCTTTGCCGAGCTCGTGGCTTCCTCCGCAGAGCGCGACGTCGGCGTCGCTCTGTACGGCTTCGGGTCGGCGCTGGCGGCGGCAGAGGGAGGAGGTTCGAGCACGTTAAACTTGCAAATCCCTTCCCCGCCCCCATGGGGTAGTCACACCAGGGCAGCACAAACTTCAGCCTTATTTTCAGTAATGAGGTCGGGAGGTGTCTTCAATTACAGAGACTCTTTTTTTCCCCCCTTGTGTGGCTGAATAACGAGTGGGGTGTGTGAGTGGAACAACTTTTTCCGATGGTGGTTTAGCAAATGCACAGTATAGAGCTACATTGCAGAAGTTAGAGTTGCTTTCTAGTGTCTTTTATTTTAGTTCCTGCTTATTTCCAGCTAATAATGTAATACACTAAGTAGCAATTGATTATTTCCGACTAACTTGTATGCGTATTTAAATCTTACAAAGGAATATTGATTGTATTTAGGTAGGGTATAAATTCTTTTTGACCGTTGTCTGACAAGTTAGTATTTACCTCTAAATGAATCTCAGTGATTCAGAAATGCAGATTCTTCTGTTGCTCTGAATATGGAGTTTAAAGTAGTATCCTCGGAGATGAAAGCAAGAGTGTTTTCAAAAGTTTTCTCTTTTAGCTGACTGATTTCTCCGTGCTTTGATGCTGAGAGAAGGGAGTAAAAGGAGATGAAGAATTGACTTGTTATTAATGAAAGTCCTTGCATCACCTCATTATGCAAACTTGCAAGTGATAAAAGTTTGGATGTCTGTTTTCAGATCTGGGAAATGGTTCCTGGGGTTATGGCTAGTGTGACCACATTCTAAAAGCCCATGGGGTTATAAAAATGCTTAGAAATTATAGTGAGCTGCACTATGTGGATGAGTGTACCAGAAAATTTATCTGTTCCTTACTTTGGCTTACTGTAAAATCAAATGTGAAAAAATACTCTTAGAGGCACCTCTTTAATACCTGGAACCTGGAATTCACTTAACTAACACTCAGTTAATGTTTCTGTTGAAATGGTGAAGGTGAAATGTAGCAAAAAGTAGGCTAACCTTTTTTTGAAGTTGATTTCAACTTTCTGAGACTGAAACAGCATGTTATTCTTTGCCGATCAGGTACATAGTCCAATAGTGTGCTCATCATTGCAATTGTCTTGCAAAATAAAGTTTATATTTATTCTATTTCAAATGCTGAGGTGCTGATCAAGGACTGAATATAGGTCTTTGTATTGGATAGGCAGATATGACCATATAAATGTGTAACTCCTATTTATTTGTGTAGTCTTCTGAGAACTCAAGGGTGAAAACCTAAAAAATAATTTTTGCAAGGAGTCTTTAACTTTGTGAATAAAATGATCTCATGCATTCTGTTGTCCTTTTTTCTTTTTTAAGTATCTGGGACAGATCAGAGTCTCTGTTTAGCTGTAAACTAAATTTTTAAAAATGGCAATTTATAATAGGCTTCTCAACACTGTTATATTTGGTATTCCAGCACCTACCAGCTAAGCCAGCTTGTTATTAATGAAAGAACTCTGAAAATTCTCTCTTCTTCTAGGAAAAATTATGAGAATGCTGATGTTTGACTTCTGGTGCAGGCAGTAATACTCTGCAGATGCAAACTTAAGTAGGTTTAACCTGGTGCTCTGGAAATGGAAATTCGTTTATTAGCTGTAGTGGAAGAGTAGTGAGTTTTAGTGATGTGTTCCCGTGTGATACTTTTTTTTTCTTTTTGTAATATTGTAACTTGCCTGTTGAGATACTCAAAAGTACAAGAGGCGTTGTTGAGCACCAAAGTCCAGTGGTTCCAGTAAGAGAGCAGAACCACATGGCAATCCTGCATCCAGATGTTCTTTGATGTGTTGAAGCTTCTGACCTTTAGATAGCTCCCAATCTTCCAATTCCATTTCTTTTCAAGTAAAATGGAAAGTAGTGAGCAAGGGAGAGTAAAAATGATCAGGCTTGCTGTTCTCAGAAACCACGACTTTTTGAGTTGGCCATGAAGAGTGCTAGGATCAGGTAGAAATTAATTGCTTTTCTTCAACATGACTAATAAATACTTGCATTATTACAATATATTACATTTTTCAAGTTAAGCTTTTAGATCTGTGATTTACAGCTGAATTAAAAAGAGATGTTGGCATAGTAAAAATAGAAGCATTACCACAGCAGGTGTAGGAAGACTATTCTAAACTCTGCTTTACTTTGTATAAGCAGAAATAGGAGATTTTTTTCCCTCTGCTTTGTAAGCATTTATATTAGTGGTGTAAAATTATTCAGTAGTTAACTTTAAAGTCAGCACTTTCTAACTTTCCTGAGGAGATTACCCTTCCTCCTTAATTTCTCATTCTTCTAGTTGACAAATGATAGTGCTTTTGTACATGAGACTTAAGTCGAAACATCCAAAACAACTACTTAGTCTGCACGTTGAGTAGGATGCTGAAAACCTAAATTCAAATTTATCTGATGTTGAACTTTGAACTTGCCTTGTAAGTTGTTTGCAATTGTACTATGCAGTATTTAGCGAATGACTGCTTTCAAATCTAACTTAATGAGAAGTTGCTGATGAGAATTCTGTAAGTAATGTGAGAATTGTTTTGTAAAAGTGTCTTAACCTTTGATTACAGCATGAGTAACTTTTAAACTCTGTGCCTGTCTTAGTGTATCAAGTTTATCTTAATGTAATGAAATACGTGCAGGTAGGAGTTGCTTCTGCACTGAAATGCTGTACATCCAGGTTAATAGATGTTACTTGGTGTTTGGGGTTCTTCAGAAGTGTGGTGAGAAAACTGTTCAAGTCTTGGAGCAAAACCCTACTTTAAACCGTCTTGTGGGAACTGTACTGCGGATGCAGTGCAGGCGAGCTCAAGAGTAGCATCTTATAGCCACCAGCACAGGGATAGGGTTGGTTTGTGGTGGTGTGTCTTTTTTTTTTTTTTAACTGTCAGTTTTCTTCTTTTCTTCATCTGTCCCTTAAGAATAGCGTCATGAGTTTAGATTTTCTTTTAGGTTTAGTGTCTGTTTGTTTACAGTGAACTGCGTATTTGCATCAGATGGTCCTTTCCATACTGATTGTAACCACTGTATTCTCTTGACTGCATAGGGTACCTTGTGAAACTTCTCGTACTTCATCTCAGTGTCCTGAAACAAATGCATAAAGAACTAGGCACATATTCACTGTTACTACTGATCAAAATAAGATCTTCTCTACAAGCAAATGTTTAAAATATATTGTTGCAAACACTCAGCACGTTAGTACTCAGGAGAAACTGTATGCTGAGAATATCAACATCTTAATGAAAGAGAGGACGTGTTTCATGAGGAAAGTCATATGATTCAGGCAGCCAGAAACTACTCCAAACAGCATGTTAGTCAAAAAGGACAAACACAAAGAGGGAGAGCTGGGAGGATGATTGCTGGGGGGAACTTCTTGAAGATCGTGTGCACAGGCGCATATTGCCAGCAACTGAGCAGTGCAGGGGCTGAACAATTCAAACAAGGAGAGTCTGACGCTTAAGAGGAACCAGGTTTATATCTTCTAGAAATTTTATTTCAATTTCCTGGGTGAGGGAAGCAGGGAAATGTCAGTAAAATAAGCTTAAATTTTGGTCATTAGCATTTAATTTGTCTCTGGTACTGCAGTTTTACAAAAAATCAGTCTCTTAATTTTTTTTTTTAATTAATCAGGTTGTGTAGTGTAGCTTTAAGCATTGCAGGATGTTTTAAAATCAGTCTATGGTTGTAATCAGGTCAGGAGAAGAGAAATTGAGATTTGACGTGAAAGGTGATCCTACAGAACAGTAAGTGTAACTTGTTTCTTTTTAGCCACATAAAAAATAAATTCTTTCTGGTATAATTAGCACTATGAATGCATTCAAACTTTGTACTTACTGGTGTTCTGTGTTGATTGCTTCTTTGTATTTCAAAACGTCATTGTTTCCTGTTTTGATTAGTGTTAATTTTCTTAACATCTTCATTGATAAGTTTACCTGTTCCTGCCAGTCTTTAGAGCCAACGCAGCCAAGAGCTTCAACTGGCTTGGACTTGTATGTCAGCAGAATGGTTTATTATATTCCATTATTGGGGATTCCTTGTTGCTGGTGATGGGTGAGCCTGAAAAAACACAGCTTGACTTGCACATTGCAGGGTGAGTTCTCTGAAAATGCTTTCTGAAATACTTATCTTACAAGTGTGTGGTTTGTTGTTTTTTTTTTTTTTTTTTTTAAGAACTGGGTTGTATTTTAGATCTGACAATCTGTTTGGTTCCCCCCACCCCGAAATACATACTTATTCAATATGTCTTGTAGAATCTAGAGAGCTGTCAGGTTTCTTGCAGTTTGGAGTGAACTGGTGTAAACCTAAATGATAGATCAGGTTGCTCAGGGCCTTGATTTTAACTGAGAGGTTGATCCTGCTTGAGCAGGGCATTGGACTACATGAGATCCCTTCCAACCTAAATTGTTGTATGATAAACCATTCCATAAGCAGTTTTGTATGAATAAAAAAAATAAAATGGCAACAAACCATAAACATTTCCCTGTTTGGTTTTATTTTTCCTGCATAATACCTCAACTTGTTGATAAGTGAAAGGATGTGTTGCAAGTATGGGAATCACAATAGTATTGAACGAGCATCTTCTGTTATGTTCCTGCAGCTCCTCTTTAGCCAGCTGTCCTGAAGACAAGAGGTTCTGGCTGATCAGGAGTCTCTATTAGCAATTCAAGTTGCTTGGAGAATGGAAGGTGTTGAATTTAAGGAAGAATGGCAAGATGAAGATTTTCCAAGGTTTTTAATTTTTTTTTTTAAAGTAATTCAAATGAAACGCATAACATCCAGAATAAGCTTCCTCTTTATCTTCCTGGTGAACTAACACTCAATAATAATCTTGAAGTGATTTCCATTAATATAGTAGTCTTGAACAGGTTTTGTGGCATGTTTCTTTATGGTCTGGAAAGGGATCACTTCATGTTCATGTGTAAGTTGAGTAATACAGGAATGCCACTGTTGAAGTTTCCGGTGTTACTAAAGTGAAAATTTTAAAGTTTGGCTTTGTTTTCTGTGGTAATCTTTTGCAACTACGTTGTTTGCATACTATTACCAGTGTCTGAAGGCCCAAATGTTTCATTAAGCAACGTGTCTGACCAAAATTTTTAACAGTTAAGACTGCTAGTGATACTTGGGCCTACAAAGAAACTGAAACAGCTGACTTCAGAGGCATTCTATAATAACATGTAATGTATTTAATGTCAAATTTTCTCAAGCAAGAATATGACAAGTTTTCTTAAGGATGACATACACTAATAGCAATCAGTATTTTGGCATTTGTCACATCAACAGATGGTAGCTTGAATGCTGTAAAGGAATTTTCTGCTACTTTGGTGCTTTGTTTACTGAAAGCTTGAACTTATGCTATAAGTAAATTTAGTTCAGTACTATCCCACAGTGTTTATTTTTAGCAGTGCCTAAGTCTAAAAATTTGGCATTTAGCTGGCTATTTAAAAAAGAAAAAAAAAGTTTTGTAACAATAGTTTCTACTTTGTGCACTAGGCCCCTGCCAGAGGATGATCCTGTTGAGTCAGATATATTGGCTGCAGCTGGAACAGAAAGTGAAGCTGGTAAGAACATTCTACTCCAGTCAAGCTGACTGCTTCCTGCTTTTATGGCTGGTTTAAAGCTCCATTTTGTTTTAGGGTGTTTTTTGGTTTTTTTTTGTGGGTTTTGTTTTTTTTTTTTTTTTTTTTTTGAGTTAGGCTTGAGGAAACAGCATTCTAAATGGCATTTTTGTACGTGAAGGGTATGATAAAAATATTGTCTAGAAAGAAAAGGGTTTTGGAATAAAATATGAGACTCTTTGTCCTCCCTGTGAACAGAGCTGTCCAGGTAATACTGGACAAAAATGAATTATTGCACTTGCTTCCTGACCTGTCTTAAAATCTTAGTTCATTATTTGGCTTCTGCATATCAGTTAGGGCCTACCTTAGTGTCGCTCCAAATTTCAGACCTTTGTGTCCTTTTAAGAATGTTGCCTATCTGAATGGTCAGAGGGGAAAT
>VYZW01009526.1:4199-24325 GCA_013401315.1 Balaeniceps rex
GCATTGTGCATATTGTGCACTGTGCATATATATACATGCAAGTGCATGAACTTCTTCACTATCCTTTAATTATCCCTCTTCACCCACATGCCCCGTTGAAGACAGACAGCATTAATATGCTCAGATGCTCTGCTCTACTATTGTACTTTTCAATGGCAAGAAAATCTATAAATCCAACCTGATGAGACATAAACACTGCTGTGAGGGTTATCAACAGCAACAAATCCATATTCTAGTAGCAGTCGCTGATTATCATGAGGCCCATAGCAGATAAATACTTCTTCATATTTTTTGCACTGTGAATTTGTCCAAATTTCATAGCTTCTTGTCTGGTCATTAAATGCAGCCTTTACCTTTGAGAAGTTAAAAAAATAAAAGGTTTTACTCTTGACAGGAAGACAGGGTAAAAACGAATCAGACCTTGAATATTAAAACCCAAGAGTATTGAACACTTATCTAACACTAGAACAAAACAGTGTTACAGATAATCTGAAAAGGCAACCCATTTGGACAATTCCACACCAGGATTACTCTATAAATACTAGTATGAAGAAGAACAAACATCAAAACCTTAGTCTGCAGGATGTGCCACCCACTGTGTAGACTTATTACAGAGGCTCCAAATTCGCAAATAAAGATGGCCTCATGCAGAGTTGGCCACTTTGGTGTTATCCCAGCTCTATGATGGCACATAGTCCCTGACATAAGGTGGAACTGCTCTATACACTTTTCTAAGGCTGCCCAGGAGCTTCAGCCGGAGGTGAAGTAACACAGCAACCATGTAACTCGAGATTTGTCTCAGGAGCTGAGCCTTTCGGGACAGCAGAGTAGGGTTATATTTACAAGTGGCTCTTCCCAATAGCCAACCCAGACACAAATCTCACCCATTGCGGGCTCTCCCTGTACCTTTGCTTTGCTACATAAACTGAAACATTTGAATCATCTTTATTCAACTGCCTTGGGCTGAGTAACAACCTCCAGGGTATACACAAACCGTGAGTGCTCAGCCTGCATGTGTCCTCAATAGCCAATTTTCCCACTATGAGATCTCTCACTGGCCTCCAGACACTCCTAATCCATCACAAAAATGCATACTGTATTGAGATAGTGCATTTACAAATAAAGAAATTAAGTTATATATTTTTAGTTTCTTACCTGAACATTTGGACTGTGGTTTAGCAAATCTAAATACGGTGCCAATGCATAAACATCTGGCTCAAGAGAAAAACATTCCCTCTGTGAATGTTTCATATATATTGTCCTGGTATTAATAGTGCACCAAGCCCACTCTAGAGCACTGTAGTTAAAAATAGTTCCTGTGTTTTCAGCAAACAAAGGCTGCAGGGAAGAGAAAAAAGCCTTGGAAGACACATACAACTCATGGACCATCGTTCTCTGCTCCTGAGCCTTCTTTCTTAAAGGTTCAGGAAGAAGGCTTACTACATCATGCTCCAAACAAACAGGGCAAGTGTATGTCTTGGGTAAAACGTCAAGATATGGCTTCCACAGAGACTTCTCACCAGCATGCTTCTCTGCTATTAAAAATGTGCACAGTGCTATCAAAGGAGATACAGGAGGCTTCCATCTATTAGAAAATAAAATAAAAATACCAATATAGCAGATGAACAGAGGTGAGATAGGAAATGGATGCAGCAGTATTCTATCTCTCTCCTAGTTCTTTTAAATGTTATAAATAGCTTCTATTTTAAACTTCTTTGTAGTTCATCTCCAAGTCCTTTTGATGATTTCAAAGGGGCTATAAAAGCTGTCTCACCTCTTGGGTTGGTTTTTTTTTGGGGGGGTGGTGGTTTTTTTAGGATACATAACAAGTACTCAATGTCCAGCATACATCTTCGTTCTGAATTTTCTAAAAGGCCATGTTCATGTGACTGCTTTGCAACCCCATTTTATCCCCCTTCTCCTATTGAAGCATATTCACAAATCCCCAAGAAACCATTCATAACTGGCATTTAGGTCCAAGCTGGCTCTAGAGGCAGGTCAAGTTCAAGCCTGTACCATCCCTCCAGCTCTGCCTAGCTAAAAGGGGATGCTCTGTGTCCAAACCTTACTTATCTGAGCATTCCACATGCATGGAAGTCCACAAGAAATACTCATACAAGTTAGGGTATGCAGTTTAAAGCCCTACCATCACTTAAGATGATTAATCTACTAATGAGCAACCCACAGGAAACGCCAGCTCGCCCATAAAGTGTGACTTTTCACTTACTTCATAATGTATTCTCCCAAGCAGCTACTAAGGACAGTGCCCGTGGTGAGTAAGCAGTTCTCAGGCAACGAAATAATCAGATCCCCTGCCTTTGAGGGAGAAAAAAACCACAACACACACAAAGAATAGTAAAGGTCAAGTGTAAATGACTCATCTACTACACAATTTCTGAACAGAGAGACATTCCCCAGAGAACACTAATGTCAGGAAGCAAACAGATGTGATATTGAACTTGATGGAAACTGTCATGGTTTTAAGACAGTCACAGTCTTAAACAAGTCTCCTGTCCTCACCTTCTGTGAGGACAATTGCAGTCAGTAGGAACTGTCACCTGCAGAAAGTTAGCTGTTCGCAGAAAGTTTGGTGCCTGGCTACTCACTTTCTTTGTACTGAGATATATTTTAGATTAGATCTCACAAATATCTGAACTACTATCAACATAGCAGTATGTGGTAGGGATATTTTAGGTCATGCCTACCCTGACCTTGTTTGCCAAGCTGCTGTGTGTGTAAATTAGCTTTCATGCCTGAGCCATATGTATCCATGCCTGTAGGGAGAGGATAAGTCAATACTCTCCCCTTCCCATTCCTCTCCTGAGTGTCCCTATCTTGCTCAAGCCCAGGTGAGTCTAGCTTTCATCTTACTCACTGCAGACTCCCAGCATTGTGGATAACCTGAGCTTCTGGCTTCAACTGCTGGCTCCAACCCTGAGCCAGCATGAGAACATACAGTGTTCTCCACTGCATATCCTTCCTACCTCTTGCTATACTCTATTTTGCAAAAGGCTCTGGGTCTGATTCACCATTATTTGCTATACTATTCTCATACCAGTTAGGAAACTTCTCCAACAAGCCTATTTTCCGACAGGCACTTTTCAGTCAGAGTTCAGTCTTTCTGTGTCAATATCTGAATGGCAAGGTATTTTTTCTACCATTCCCCCTTTCTGCTGGAATGATAGAAATTTGATTCTATTAGCTGGTCTACCAACAAAGAAGAGGGCAATCAAACTGATGTTAAAGCCATGGTTTCACACTATGGCTAAGATAATCTAAAGCAAATGCTGCTTAAAGCCCCGTCCCTTTCCTCCATCCCCCTTCCTGATAAGCCATTCCTCCCTTTGTACCAGCACTGGTCTGACCAAGGTGGCAGATTTCAAGGAGCAAAGCTATCAAAGCTAATAATTTTTTTGAAGAGAGAGTTTTCTATTAGTTTAGCTTCCCGATGTAACTTACCACACAAGTGGGGAAGACTGCTACAGCCACTGCAAAAGAAGCTGTGGGAGCCAGTGGCTGAGGGAGAAGGCATACGGGAGGGAAGGGACCTGCTCCTTCTGGTTTCAGTTAGCCACTGATTGCCTTAAACTGACACACAAGACTACATACTAAATCTCCGTAAATGAGTACAGGAATGTCTTCATCCTACAAGTCATCAGGGTACACAGGATATCATCTTACAGATATGCCAACACTGCAAATTCTGGTATTAGGCTAGAAATTACATTCACAACAGGGACCGCGAAGACCTTGCCTGGAATTCTGAGCTTTGCTTGTTGCAAAAGTCATTACATCTCAAAGAACCTGAGAAGCTCTTGCTTTAGAATCAACATTACTAACCTGAAGAGCTTTTGTTGTCATCAGTCCTCTTCCTGTATCTGAAGCAGGAACAAAGAAGATGCTTATAGTAAAATACAGGAGACTATAATAATCTGCAATAAATTAACAGGCCAGCAAGGAAAAGCTCTAAAAGAACATACATTATCTCTTACAAATCATAAAAGCCAATTACGGATTGTTCCAGATATATATGTCATTTCTTTGTTCTCTGATTCTCTTTTTACTTTTCAGGACCCTGTGAAAGCCCTTCCCCTGCATCCCCTGCAACACTTGCTGTCCAGTTCTAGCAATTACTCAACTTCTTTTCCCCAATTTTTTCTTTAAACAATCTTTCATCACTGGCTGCTGTTCCTGGTTTCAGAGTTTTAACGAAACTTTACCATTTCTATTCACAATATTTTTTCTCGGATTCATACTATTCTCTCTACACTGTCTTTAATATTGCAAAAGTTTTTGAAACATATATGACTTAAAGAGAAAAAATACAAGTATATATCTTTACTGTAAACAGTACTAAGTGAATCCCAGCTCTAAAATTATTTATTTTTCTGTATCAGTAGATCTGCTGAACTTGCATGAAAAAAAGATGAAGAAAGCTTAGGTTCTGATACTGGAAACACGTAAGAGGTATTACTTTCTTCTTTAAAACTGTGCTACTAACACTTAAAATCTTCATTTCTAAAAGGAATTCGACATAGGTGTGCATGTTTTGTAGCATACCACAATACTAGTTTTACATGAGAGCATCTTTATATAAGAAACAGTTTACAGTACTTTAGGCCTCCATACCTACTTGTTTATGTTAAATGACATTCACGTGCATATACCAGAAGTCCTTAAAGGACTAACGGTAACTGGCTGTTTTTCCTGATGCCATTCAGGTGTGTGATTCAAAATGAAAGCAGGAATCTAACATTCTTAGAAGAATCAAATATGTACCACCAAGAAATAATTAAAACATTACCCCAGAACTGTGCTGGCTTTAAATTACCGTCTTCAAATCCTCTGTCTTTCAGCCACTTCTTAAGTTTAATGTATTCCAGCTTGTGACTGCAGTTGACTAAAAATAAAAAAGAGGGGGTTAATGCTATAAATAGCCCTCTATTGGAAAATAAAGGAAATTGAAAAATTTTACTGTATGATCAGAAAAACTGTATTTTGGACGTTTTAGTATAGCATAATAGAATAGCAAGAAAGGCTCTCCTTGAACTAGCTTAGTAAGTTCTAGGTCTCTGGGCACTGGCAGCTCTCAGAACTGTAGGAGTTATTCTGCATAGTCAAGGGTCAAAGAATTTAAGAATGATGTAGTACTTCTTATTAGCCAGAAAAGAGAGCTCACAATATTCACCATTTTCTGCTTGGGACTGTAAACTAATGCTAGAATATTTGCACAGAAAAAACTAACATTTATGAAATTTATTTTCAAAGCATAAAGGTGTTTGACAAATATGCACCACAGAATGACACCTTGACAAACAACTGGTTGTTTTATTATTTAGCAGTAGTACTTCCAGGGATAGTACCTCCATCCATAAAACTCTGCAAGTGTTTTCTTCTTCTCTTTCGACCTGTCCGGCCTCTGCTTTTCTTCATATTAAGAAACAGATTTTGCCTTATTTAGACAACCTGAATTAAAAAAAAAAAAAAATTACTTAAAAATATTTAAAGTCCCTTTCAAATACTACATGTTTCTTTTATCTCAATAAGAGAAATCAGAGCACCGCCTGTCTAATAAGCTGCCTCTTTAAAGTTTAGAAAATGCACTACAGGCAAACCCCTAAACGAGGGTGGGTGATCGGGGTGAGGGAAGACGTGAAGCCTTTATTTCCAAACACCATCTTGGCCACGGCATGGCCATAACCCTCTAAAGCCCCGGCGCTTCCCCGCCGCGCGGCGAGGCCTCTCCCCCGCTTCTTGGTCTGACAGACAAAACCTGGAATCACCCGAGCGAAGTGAACACCGCTTGGGACCGTCTGTGCCCGGTGGGGACGCTGCCCGGTATCCCCCGCCGCCTCACAACCGCCCACCCGCCGCCGCCAGCCCACCTGCCGCAGGGGACGCAGGGACCGCCGCTCCCGCCGCCCGCCCGCACCGCCCCTGCCCGCCGCGGGAGGCGGGGCTCCCCGGCCGCCATCTTAGGTGCGTTCGGCTCAGCCTCGCAGTGCGTGCGTGCCTGTGGCCAGTGGCCAGCTACTCTCCTTGTCGCCGCGCAGAGCTGAGGAGCGAGGGGGAAGGTACGCAGCGCTGGAGGTGGGTGAGGGAGCGCCGGCTGCCCCTCTGGGCCCGCCTCGCAGCTCCTCGCTGCATTCGGCCCCTTTGCAGGGCGCGGCGCGGCGGGGGCGCGCAACGGCCGCCCGTCAGCGCCCGGGATCGTCCCGCGGGGAACAGAGGGTCCCCTCAGGAGTCGGGCTTCGTCGCGGCTCACGGGATTGCTTTGCGTTCCCGTTAGGAAGAAAAACCGGTCCTGAGGAGATGGTAGTGAGTGAAATAGGCCGGTCTGCAGCGAGGTGGGACCTTGATGGTGAACCGGGAGGGTGGCTCCTGGCCCTGCTGAAGTCAGTCAGTAGCTGGGCAGGCTTTTGGGAGCTGGCGAAGACTTCATCCTCGCTAGATGTCTGCTCGTGGTTAGTTACAAGCTAATTTGGAAGAGAAATGGCAATTAAGTCAAAAGTGAACAAAAACAGTGGTTTAAACTCGCTTTTGTGGGGGAAATACATCTTTAAATGTGCTATGTCTGCGAAAAAAACAGCAAGCAGGCTTTGTATCTAGAGCTGACTGGTGTGTTGAACAGAAGAAATATTGTCTGTAGTCAATCTAGCCACTGTTTCCCTCTAAAAATGCTAGAATTGGTTCTCCTGCCTGACACTTGAAGATCAAGCTACTCCTCCCTTCTTTTTGAGCCTGAGTTTTTCAGCTTTGTCTGCATCAGTGCTTGAGCTGAACCAGTTGAATATCCTCAAAAGAAGGAAATGGTATTCCTGTAAAGTGTATGTGCGCAAGAGCTTACTCCCATCAAAAGTTAATTTAGTACTAAAGATTAGTCATTGACTTAGGGGTTTTTTGTTGGTTTTTTGGTGGGTTTTTTTTGTTTAGTTTTTTTTATTTTTTTTACCCAATCACGGGTTGGGCTTTCTGCAAAACATTAACACTAAATGTGTCTTTCTCTGCGAATACCTTGTGCTACTTTAGTAAGTCACAGTTAGTGTGCACTCTAATGTAGTTTTACATACCTTAAAGTGAAATTCTAAATAGGATTTTAAAAAAAAAACATTTTAATCCATTTTCAGATAGCCATCTTTGTCCATCTGAGTGTGAAATTTTCTTCTTTGCTGTTTGCTGTTACTGTCACTTTGGCATACATTCAGAGAGGACAATGTCCAACGTGCCAGTGGCTGTGGTGACTGGGTCCAACAAAGGGATCGGATTTGCGATTGTACGGGCTCTATGCAAGCAGTTCCCCGGGGACGTGTACTTGACAGCCCGAGACCCCGGCCGTGGCCAGAAAGCAGTGGCAAAGCTCCAGGAGGAAGGCCTGCATGCACTCTTCCATCAGCTGGACATCGATGATCTGCAGAGCATCAGAGCTCTCCGTGACTTCCTAAAGGAGAAATATGGAGGGCTGAACGTGCTGGTTAACAATGCAGGGATCGCTTTCAAAGGTAGGAAGTGGACTGTCTGGGATAGTCCTATGTGCTACAAAGCTATGTGGAGAAGGATAGTAGATGCATCAAGGATTTTACAATGCTACTTATACGGGACTTCTGTGCCAATGGCATGCTGCTTTTTTGGCTGGGCAAGCTGCCTACCTTCTTAAGCATGATGAGAGGGCAATGTGAAATGACTCTTCCTCTAGCATCTGTTGGGCTAACTGTGCATGTAAAGATGGTTACCTGGAGTATTGTATTTGCATCATGTACAGAGCATGAAAATAGGCGTACAGTGCACGTGAGCAGAGTTGGGTCTATTGCCTCAGTGACCATGAGTTTCTGCAGGCCCATGGGAGCCATCATCTGTGTGAGCCGTGTTCCTCAAGGATCTGTGTTTTCTCTCTTCTGCAAGCCTCATGCTTTGTTCTATGCATTACCTGCTCAAGGATTCCAGTTGATAAAAAAGAACCTTTGGCCCTGGGTGATTTTTGTCATCTTTACTTGTCTTTAACTTTCTCGGGCCATTGAGTTGCCTATAGAACAGTTAACCTAAATCTTGCTGTGCTGAGCAAGAATCTAACACTTTTGTCTTCTGGTGGACAGGAAGGCAGGGAAAGTGAGGAAGACACAGCAGTTGTAAGGTAGAAAAGTGCATTTTCCTTGTAGGTGTTCATAAAAACAAGGTGAGAATCGTGTTACCTCTAGATAGAGCAAATCACAAGCATGACTACTAGTTCATTTCCCTGCCAGTACAAACTCATTCTTTCCATATTTTCTGGTTTGGGGGGTTTTGGTGTTTTGTTGTGGTGTTTTTGTTTTTTTTTTTTTTAATCTTTGCCTGATCTCCAGTTAGGACATGCAACTGTTCAAGCACAGTGTTGTGCTGACTCATCTGCTCACAGCATGAGTTAAGGAGGCCTGTCAGGTAGTATGGATCAAACCTCACCTGCTGCTGTAGATGGAGCTTCTCATGTAGTGGGAGTGCAGCAATGGTGTTTTGAAGTCCAGTCACTGTATATTTTGCATGGTACTCTGCAGGAAGATTGCTTGTGTTCAAGATCAGCTTAATAGGAGGCAACTCTTAATATAATTGTCTGAGCTTCAGGATGTGCTCAAGATAGAAAGGTGTTAAAACCTTGCAGAAACAGTTAAAAGATTGTATCTCTGTCCATGCTTATCATTTATAAAGCCTGCAGGTGCTCAGACCAGTAATTCATAATTACTTCAATTCATAATCAGGGCCTTAGCTCAACCTACTAGTGATACTGAGTATGAGCAAGACTGGGCTGCAACTACGGCAATTGAAGTGCAGTGGGTGTTTTCTGTTGCTGACTTTGCAGCAGCTGTAGCCTCCATCAAGGTGGGGACCTGGACAGGTGAAATAAAAGCTCCTCAAATTGCTGCAGCAAGATTTGCTAAAGCTCACCTGTGAGAGATCTTAGATTTATTATCGTGGAGCCACTGAACAGATAAATAGGTAAAATAGCGTGACCAGTGGAGTTCCTGTTACTTCCTTTACTACATCACAGATTTTTTTTTTTTTTCAATTCAGAAGTTGCTTCCAGGTGTTTAGCCTAGACTTTGTTCAAGCTGACAACTTACTGTGAGTCAGCAGTAGGTCATACAATTAAGAAATATGAGAGAGGAGCCAGTTGTAACTGTTGTTAAGTATCTAGCACAGAGGCTGGAGGGTTTAAGACCTGTGTAACAACTTGCTGTGATGCTTATCTCATATTTTGGCTTTAATTGTTGCTTCTGAGATTGGTGTTTCTACCCAAGCTTGCTTTCTTGCCTCGCCAGGTTTCTGCTACCATCCCAGAATTTATGCTTTCCTTTCTTTATTGTAGTACTGTGTGTCATTGCTGTCTGTCAGAGATTAGATTTACGGTTTAATTTATCGTTCAGTTTTTGTGCTGCACTACAGATAGTCCAGCAAAAACTGTTCACATATGAAATGATTATGTACCTGTGGGTTGCCTTCTGGATGAGCTTCTGTGAGAACAGTCATTCTAGTATTGCTTGTTAGATCAAGGGAGTGTATATCTATCAGCTGTTAAGAGTTATGTATCTTGTTAGACAAATGAGTGGGTTTTGGAGTGTAGGGAAGCATCTCTCTTGCAAGGTGGGTATGGAAGCAGGAGTTTGGAGTTGTGTAGGTTTTTAGCTGCTTCTCCCACTGTTGTAACTCTCCCAATAGGTCATGGTCTGGCTTTGGGTCTTGGATTTAAATGCAAGCGATTTGCAAAACTTGATGCCATCGGTGCCCATTCCTTGAGAGTATGAATAAGTCTGCCATTAAAGCTGTGTTTTACAATAAAAACACAACTACATTAAATACTAAATGACCTGTTACTGCTTTTCTTTTGAGTTTACATAGGTCTGGGCTATGGAGACAAGTGAAGACCTGTCTAATCTGTGTAGGTGGTCTTCATCACTGCAGAGGTAGAGCCTGTAGCAGAAGAGGAAGAATGCTGTTACTGTAACTCTTACTTCACCCTCAAAGTGGAGGATGCATAGCATATTGCTGAGCCAAATTGTCAGCTGATGGCACATCCTACCCCACTTCTGGTGGTGGCAAGCTGTCAATTCTGATGAAATTATACCCTTACAGTGCAGTTCCGTGGTCTGCTTATGCTTACCTAAATCGGCTCCCTTTCCTAGCTGCTAATTCCCACTCTTTTGCTTGTGTTAGCACAGATCTGTCAGTTCAGGGGGTGATTTATGACACAAGTACTTACCAGTTTTGGGGTTGGTTGGGTTTGTTTGTTTTTTCAGACTGCACCAAATCTTACCCCTGCATTCTTTATAGAAGCTTTTACAGCGTTTGTTGCAATTTGGCACTGCTCTGACTTCAAGTCCCAGCTAAGAACCCAACACATGACAACATAAGAGTCAGGATATAGAAGCAGTTACCTGCCATGTTGTTGGATGTTAGTACCAGGGTGGTAGTCTAACTTTTGCATCTTCAGTGGTGACATCCTAGATTCAGGATCTTCCCTTCTGGTTTCCCCTCTGCGCCCTCCCCTGGTATGTCAGGATGGTGGCAAAGTGCTGTACTGTGCATTTAAGAGGAGAGGGCACCTCAGAGTTTACTTGGGTGTGGTAGTGACAGCCCAGACTGAGCCCTGGGTGTGAGTAAGTACAGGCAGGTCAGTGGGCAGGTTGGGCAGCACACCCTGTGAGAGCAGTCTTTCCTTGTCTCTTCCATATAAAAGGCAGAAAGACAAATGGCCTGTGGGTTTGCAAATGGCTCTGAAGAGTGATACAACTGACTCTCCTGGGGCAAAGCTAAAGCCATCAGCTGAGAAGAGGTGAAAACATAATTATCTCATTATTAATATAATATTGCAGATCTGGATCTTTTCATTAATATGAATGTCAATGTGAGTGATGTTGCTTTTTTTTTTTCTTATGTATTTTAATGGATCATATGCCTGTTTCCTAACCCGCAAAAAAAAAAAAAAAGAAGGAACTAAGATAAACTTTTTGGTTTTGGAAGTTTGGTGACTTCCTTTCAAACAGTACTACCATTCTGATTTTTTAAATTTTTTTTTCTTTTCCCCCCTCCCTTGCTACCACCTCTTATGAAAAGTTCATGACACAACTCCATTTGCGGTCCAAGCAGAGGTTACACTGAAGACAAACTTTTTTGGAACCAGGAATGTTTGCACAGAATTGTTGCCTCTTGTGAAGCCTTATGGTAAGTGTAACATAACAAGTAGAGAAACAGTTTTATATGTCCCCATTAAATGGGAAAATCCTATCCTGTCTCAGAAGCACACTCCCCATAGCAAGAGGAGTGCACCTTGCTGTACTGTAGGTAAGAGAACAGATGGCCTTTCGTGACGCCCAAAATGTCTCTGCTGTGTAATTTACGTCTACTTTCAAGCCAGTCACATTCTTCTGTTACGGATTGAAGTGGAATTCTTATGGTGCCCTGAAGAAGACATGAAGAACTTGCCCATGTTCTGTCCATGATATCTGCCTACACAAATTGTTATTGCTTGAAAAAGGACCTTTTGATGATACAACTAGGATAAGGAAGTACCTAAAGAGTGTTTCAGCTGAGTTTGATGTGATGTGCCTGTTCTTGCTACTGCCGAAGAAACCTTCTCAGTAGGCTGTTGGTCTGTCTCTATCTAGATCCCAGCCTTTGCTGTATTTGCAAGTTTCTAGTGATATAGTTATAAGTGGCACTTGAAGATATACATTAAGTTACTGTGATTTGGTGACGTTAGGAGGAAGTGGAAGAAAACGCTTTACCAAAAATGGTAAATAGAATGGACCAGGGTCAAAGAAGGTAGATGCATCGATAATAAAGAGGAGTTAGCAACGTGCAAATAATCTGTACTTGCTGGATGACTGTCCTGCACAGAATGCTCCTGTTCTCGAAACCTGGAAGCACTGGAAGTGCCCTGGAATGCTACTGACATATCACAGATGATTTGAGAGGAGGATATTTGGAACCAATACCCACACCAAATCTAAGGGGGTTTTTTAAATGCAATTCTTTTCAAGACTGGTGATCACTAGATATTTTCATGGATATTTGGATAAGTGCTTGCTGCTATGAATGAGATGTTGTCTATACCAACATTTAAATACATCTGGATTTTTAAGAGAAAAGAAGTCCAGTAGGTGAGAGAGAAGTTGGGAACTGTTAGTCCCTAGGGAGGAAGGAAAGGATAGAGTAAATTAATTTTGGGGGCTGGTAGGGAAGAGAGTAAACAGTGCCAAAATTGCAGTTTAGTCCCCTTGTACTAAGGGTGAAGAACAAATGTGTTAATTATTAACAGAAAGGATTAATTTCTGTGGCTTTTAAGATCTAAATTCTCATGTTCATTCCCTAGTTCTTTGCCTGAGTGGCAGTGAACTAGCAAGAAAGAGGGTAAACAGTGTAACATAATTTTGGGGCAGGTGAGTGAATTACTGATTCAGTGACTCATTCCTCTGTACTGAAGTGCTGGGAGATAAATAGCTTACTGCAGTTTTGTATGCTGGGGTTTGTAAATCTTCAGTTATTCTGTAAAGAAGCTGATGGTCTCCCGGCATTAAGAACTAGATTGCTTTTGTTGAATTCTGTATTATTCTGGCTTTTGAGGTATATTCTCATGGCACTTTACTTAAGCTGTTGCAGAAGTGAGAATGTTTTCAACTAGAACTCTGAGTAAAGTCAGGCTGCCATTACTGAGAAAGCCACTCGCTACTATGAATATGCCTACAGTAGAGCAAGCCCACTTCAGTGTCTGGGCTTGTTTAACGTGTGTAAAAGTAATCAGTCTTTACTCTCTTTTACCAGGTAGAGTGGTGAATGTCTCTAGTATGGTAAGTAGCTCAGCTCTGGGAGGCTGCAGCCGAGAACTACAGCAAAAGTTTCGCAGCGACACGATCACTGAGGATGAGTTAGTGGAACTCATGACCAAATTTGTGGAAGATACCAAGAAAAGTGTGCACGAGAAAGAGGGTTGGCCAAATACTGCCTATGGCGTATCCAAAATTGGCGTCACAGTCTTGTCCAGGATTCAAGCCCGGATGTTAAATGAGAAAAGAAAAGGTGACCACATTCTTCTCAATGCCTGCTGTCCTGGATGGGTGAGAACAGACATGGCAGGTCCCAAAGCCACTAAATCGCCAGATGAAGGGGCTGAGACCCCGGTTTATTTGGCCCTTTTGCCTTCTGATGCTGATGGTCCTCATGGCCAGTTTCTTAGTAACAAAACTGTTCGAACCTGGTGAGCTTACATATGTGGACCCATGCAAGTGGTAATATGGCTGTGGATTAGCCTGTGCCCTGGTAGGGCATTTACCCAGAGCAGTCTCGTCCTGTCCACAGCAGCAGCAGGGTCCTTTATCATTACAATGAGCGTTAGAGTTACAGTAATCCTCTGGGAATAAGTCTACACTAGGGTACGCTTCCCAGCAGTCTTCGTTAGCCTGCTCACAGCATTGACTGTGTAGCCCAAAATCTAATTTGTGGGTGTTCCAGCGCAGATGATACTGGCTGATTTGGTGTTGCCCTAATGTAGAGGTGCCTGACCTTGTTTACCTGAATTTACTTGTAATTACATCCTTGCCAGCCCTTCTTCCACTCCCCTGAGACAGATCTCTAAGGTGGAGTTGGGATGAGGAAGCAGATGCCTTACGCTTTCTCAGCACAATGGATCTTTCTAGGGACCATAGTTGCTTCTTGAGGTTGTGCAGGATTTCTTAAAGGAGGAGGGGGTTGTTCTGAGATCTACAGTCTGACCAGTTTGGGCGGAGGCTAAGACCAGAACGTAATCACTGCTATATAGAGATTCCTTATCAGTACAAAATGGAATTAGGTAAAAATAAAAATAGCAGTGACGTACCATTAATAGAACTTAATCAGTTGGCTTTATTAATATGCATGTCAATAAATGATTACTTAATGATTTATATTCATCCAACTGGCTTGTTCTGATACTAAAGACTTATAACATTTGAAAATACACTTTCATTTTCTGCAGCTAAGTTTGTAGCTGGAATGTGTGATGTGTGGACTATATAAAGAGAAAATAAACTACAAAACTGATATAGCAAACTATTCCTCAGGACTTCCAGTTCATTTATTGCACAGGCAGAAGCTTCCTTATTAAAAACCTGAATTAAGTGCTCTCCACGTAGTAGAGAAAATGAACTGTAAATGTTACAATACTATTACAGGGTAGGACTGAAATACATAATTATCATGGTAACCAAAACAAGTCCTCCAAGCAAAATCACAAGTAGAGGAAGCAGTGACATGGAGAGCACCAAATCTGTTTTCTCCTTTAAAATGTTGGTTATTGCATTTCAAATGCTTAATCTTGAAAGGTTGCCATGGCACTTCAAGCTGTAGAGGTGGAGCCATGTGGCAACAGAGGCAGCCTGGGGGCAGGGCAGGGCAGCTGGGACAGCCCCAGGCTATGGGGCTGGAGCGAGGTGGGGTTTGGTCACCCCCAGGCTGTGACCCTGCAGCCCTTTCTCCACCACGTCTGCCCGCCAGCGCAACAGCCATGGCAGGCCCCGTCTTCCCTGCAGGGGAAGGTGTGCAGGGTGCTGTGTTCTGCAGAGGGAGGCTGCTGCCCTCTTCCTCTTGCTGTGGGAAGCTGAAGGAGCTGGAAACAATTGCCTATAAACCTGTCATTAGTAATGACAAAGTAGCAATGGATGTGTTAATTCTTAATCAGGAGTCAGCAAGACAATGGCGAAGTGGCTTAGCTGACTGGGTTTTACATTGGCTTCCCCGGTACGGTTTGTGTTCAGGGAAGCCTTGGATCAAAAGATGTTGGACGTAAATAATATGTGTGGGTTTGGTAATCGCTTATCAGCACAGAACAAAGGTGTGATTATTAGTTGGTCTTTTAAGGATACAGTAGCTATTGTTTTTATGAAGATGGAAGTATTGCCAAACGAGTCATGCCCCAGAGCTCATTGAAGAGCAGGATGAGTGCTGCCCTGAAAGTTCTTACGTTAATCTAATCTCAATGAAGAAAAAAAAATCAGAGGCCTTTAGTTTAAGGGCAACAGATCAGTTACCAAATCCCTATATAAAGTTTTTAATGCATTTTATGTGCTACCGACCAACTGCCTATAGTACAATAGCTCCGAAAGCCATCCAGTTAATATGGTAACTTGACTTATCATTCTGATGTGCAACAGAAAGAACCATGGTTTGTATGTGCTCTTCTAGTTGTGCGAACAGTATCTCAGCAAAATAAAACATGGCTGTTCTGATTTAGTAATAATTTGTGCACAACTTTGAGATGTAATCCAGCAGTGGAGAATCATACCTAGTTCTTCATATGTGAAATGCTGCTTGAGTCATTAACTTTCAAAAGTTCCCTGCCCTTCTGATTGGCATGTACACACTTTCCAAAGAAACCTTGACCCAGCTTTCATCTGGTTTGTGCAAAGACCAGACTGTAAGAGTCCTAGGTCTGTGTGCTGTAGCTGGATAGTATCCATTGTTAAATACAAGTTAGTTTCTAAGTATCCCCTGTACTCTATGAAGCTCCTTCTTAAGTCTAACTCAGGATCTGGGGTTTGGTTTTTTTTTTTTTTTTTACAAATTATAAGTTTGAAAGTTTTACAAAAGATGTGTTTCAAACTCTTACGTTAAGCCCTTTCACAGTGCTTGTTCGCTGTCAAACCTACTTACACTGTTTCAGGGTAAGGAAGCAAAGTGGAAGATGATGGCTGAGCAGTCATCTTCAGAAACATCATTTCTTGTGGTGAAATTGATTATGATACAGACAGTTTCTTCTGGTATGAACAGAAAGAAGAACAGAGGACAGATCTTTTCACAACCTTTGCAGCTGAGGCATGGTACTTGAGGAAGGAAGATCAGCTGTGTGGATACAACCTCAGCTGTAGGAGGTGGAAACGAGGCAGAAAATATTGGCTGTTCACAGGACCGGTCAGAGTTGGGAAGGAGCTCAGGCAGGAGAAGCACATCCCCCGGTGATGCTGGTAGGGGGACTGTGTCCTGGGAACAGAGCTGGGACTGCATGGGGCAGACTGCCAGGGGAGGGCTGTTTGCTGAGAGGGGAATCAGAGGACAGGCTGTACAGCATGTGTGGCAGGCTGGATCTTTGGACAGGGCTTGCATTGTTCAATCAAAATGTCTTTTTTTTTTTTTTTTTTTTTAAGCTGCCTTCCTGCTTCTCTCCCATGTCCGTTGTGTCTAGAGTATTTTGTTGCTTTCAAATTCTGGCACGCTTGCTGAGTGGTTATTGTGTAAAGTTTTAAGGGTTAGGAAAGTGATGAAATAATAATGACCTGTTGTACTGTATAAAACTTTTACGCGTGATTTACTGTTTTTCTTCTTATGGCACGTCACTACCGTTTTTACTTTGGAATTTATTAGCCAACGAAAATGCCTGGCAATGCAGTAGCTGTGGTGACATGGGACAATAAAGTAATTGGATTCGCAATTGTGAGAGCTCAGTGGAGGCAGTTTCTTGGGGATGTCGTAGCTTGTGCAGGATGCAGTCAGGCGGCAGTGGCAAAACTTTGGGAGTGGAAGCTGAACCTCCTGCTGCATCAGCTGGATATAAACAGTGTGCAAGGCCTCTGGGACTTTCTGAAGGAGAAGCTACAGACATCCCAGTGTGCTGGTTAACAACGCAACTGTCACTTTCAAAGGCTGTAGTAGGCCGGCTGTTCAGCAGAGCTTTGCTTTGGAAAGACAGTGATCTGAAGGTATGGGGACAATCAGTAAGGAGACTGGTCTGCTCGAAACCTTTTTGAATCTAAAGGGGATTACAACCAGGTCATTTCTATCTGGATCCACTGCAATGCTGATAACTGTAGTGTGGGCCAGACTTTTGTAGCCATTACGGTTCCAATGCTGTGTAGTGCAGTGCATTTGGCTTTCAAAACTGCACCGTAGACATGCCTAGAGAATTTGAGGTCAGTTTACCTAAAAAGATGAAGAGAATATACCTAACTTAACATATTGTTTCCTTAAGTTTTCCATTTAAGTGTTTTCCTATCTAAATAATGAAGATGACAAGAACTCTTCTTAAGAATTCATTTATGTCCACAGATAATTTTAATTGAACCCATCTCTTAGAGTCATATAACCCAACATGTACGCAGTGTCCTGACTTTGAATGCTGTGGCGTTCCTCTCAGCCTAAAAATGTGTCAAGAAAATTTAGATTATATATGCCGCCCAGTATTACTTAAAACACTTAAATGCAGAATATAATTCAAACTCAAGTCTCACATTGGTATAGGAATGTTTTTAGCTTTTTAATCTCAAATCATGAAAAAAGAGAAGGAACAATAATGATGTTTTACAATGGAAATTCTTCAGGTTTTGTTTTTGTTCTGCGAAGACTTCATTTTGGAGTTGACAATAAAGGAAACTGGCAGCTGGACAAAGTTCTGGTCTTGGAGGCCAGTTTTCATCATCTGTAGATCTCTTCACAAGGTTAGCTATTCATAGCTCTTACATCTGAATGAGCAATGCCCAACTCACGTTTCGCAGTTTGGATTGTTGTCTTGTCTTTGGACCCTGCTCACTGATCTAGATTTGCGGTTACTCAGCACTCTTAAAATCCTACCCTGTCTCTCTTCAGGTACATTACCCGCATACTCAGACACCCTGATCTGATGGGCGTTGTCTGTTTTGTTTGATTGGAGTTATACAGTATTTAGAGGACATATGGCAGTAATGGCTCCGGTGGTGTTTTATTTGTGAATGTATTTAGACTCTGCTAGGGATATAAAATACTGAAAGCAAGCAACTTGTTAAACTTCCCTCAGTAAATAAGAGAAATGCTATAGAGTTTTATGGTAGGGAAAAAAAAACAAACAACAAACAAACAAAAAACCAAAACAAACAAACAAACCCAAAACAAAAAAAAAACACAAGAAAAAAATCTGACAGGCAATTGGAGTAGACTTTTCCAGTACGAACCAAACAGATTTATGTCAATGTCACATGGAAGCTAACGTGAACGTTTGTTAGACTGAAATGCAGCCTGGCTCTCCCCAGAAGTGATTACATCAGTAAATCTATTACTTGATCCCATCCCGATGGCCAGGATTTAGCGTGGGCAATGCTGCCATGGTGTATATAACGAACTGATTTATAGCCTTTCCTGAAAGGAAGTCTTGAATAGTTGGTATGATAGGCATGCTTTGAGTTAGCATAACCTCTGATACAAAAAACAGCATTCGGAGATATTTTTCAGATGACTTACCAGCCAGCACATTTGTAAGCACAAGAGCAGAGGGCATGGATTGGTCTGGAGGTTGGTTGGTTTTGGTGCATGTTCTGATCAAAGCTTCCCAGCGGGCTGAGCGCTTCCATGGCCTGTCCGTCAGGAGATGCTCTGGTGCCTACCGGCAGCTGACCTGGTACTGCAGCCATTCCTGCAGCAGGAGCCCAGGACATCTCTCTCTTCCACCTGACTGCCTGGTTCTTTGAAATTCCAGAAGACTTGTGTTGTGGTAGAAATGGCAAACGGCTTCAAAAGTTAGGTGGAAATCAGAATGAAATGAATACAGTTAAGCACCCGCATGCAACTGGTGCAGTCAAAGAGCACAAATTTGTGAGAAAAAGAACTGCTAAAGAGATAGCAAACCCTCAGAAACTAATTTAAAAATATCCTAAGTAACATGCTATATTTTAGGACATAAATGTCATGTGTTAAGGACATCATCAAAAAGACAAGTTCTTTGCTCAGTCGGGCGCTGACCTTGATTTCCAAGAACTAAGCTACGCTGCCTTGAAAGTTACAAAAACCTAAAATTTAGAAATTGAAACTTAAATTGATGGCATTGCAGTTTAAGCCACGTTGATGTCCACAGTACTGGATATATCTACTGCCATGTATACTTAAGGAAAAATGTCATATTCAAATGATCAAGTCAGTTTTTTGTATTGGGAGGAAGCCCCATCTGAATTTAGAACCTGATTGACTGTGTGCTCTAAAACCATTTCTGAAGGTTTGTCTTTTAAAATGATGACAGATCTGTAATAAAGCTGTAAATCACTGCAAAACGTTTTAAAACTTTGTCACACAAATTTCCCATGTGTGTTACACATTTCTCTGACATTACCCAGTCTTTCAGGCATCCGTGCTGACCTCAGCGCTGCAGGGAGATGCTGACTTCCCAAATGGATGGAACATGCAATTAGCCACGTGGGCTGTGTGAAAGCTTGTGAACAACTGCTGAAATTTTATAGTGAGATAGCACATGCTGAAGCTAGGCCAGCAGTGCTTTTTGGGACCCAGTCCAGGTTTTGGAGATGTAAATAACTGGGAGAGTGAAAGCACAGGTGGAAGCCTTCCTGCCTTCCCATCTTGCTTCCATCCTTCCAGCACGTACGTAAAGCAGTCTCATTAGCTGCCAGTAACTGTAGCTTTTATTTGCTAGAAGAACAAATTGTATTACTAAAATCCAGCTAGGAAGGGGAAAGGCAGGTGGTCTCAAGAAAATAAAAGAGTATATGAATGTAAAACTTACCAGAGATCATTGCTGAAATGGTATCCATCATAATCTTAAAAGCCACAGTTTCTGTTCTCTCATCTTGAATAACTGAACAGGTTGTTTTTCCTTCACTTTTTCAGCTACTTTGAACTACCAGGATTATGTCCTGCCTGCATGTTAAAAAAAAAAAAAAAAAGCTGAGGTTAAATAATATGTTTTCACAGTATATAAATCATCATCTGGCAAGATCATATATTTTACTTTCCATGGGTATTTTGCTGGTTTGTTTTTTTGCCATAAGTCCTTAAAAATCTAGCTCATTAGCTTTCTTTGAAGCCTTTTGTAAAGAGCAGAGGGCTGCTTATATTGGACTTGAGCTTTTTATTAACAACCGAATTCCCGTGAAAGCTGTGTCTACAAAATGTGCTTCATGCCTAAAACCAGCTGGAATAGAGGCAAAACTTAAACGTGCCTTTACTAGCTTCAGTGTAATGGAGGTGCTGAGACTTGCTTTGCCTGGAGGAGCCCGTAACAGCCCTCGCTGCCCAGCTCCGCGCAGGGACGCGCATACTTGCGGCGGACCGCCCCAGCGTGGGGCGGGGGGGACACGTGAGCTTGCGGCTCCGCGCAGCCGCCGCCTTGTTTCCAGACCAGCCGAGGCTGATGCACCAAGCAGAGGGAGCGGGCCGGG